>CM017439.1:21281157-21584016 GCA_007726485.1 Eragrostis curvula | reverse complement strand
TTTCTTGGTCTATATATTCTATAAGTATGCGAGTAATGTGTATGTGTACTGTGTTGTAGTTTGGATAATTTCTGGTTGTGTTGTGTCTGTACAAGACACCGCACAGAAGATTACTACCTTTGTTTTTATTTTGAAGTCGTTCGGACACAAAAGCTAGTGCGAATTTGCACCAAGCATGTCCTAACGTGTCCTAACGACATCAAAATAAAATTGGAGGGAGTAATTATCTTGGTGATGTCCTTAGATAGGAAGATGCATACTCTTAGTTATGGAATGCTATCACATTGCTATATCTCATATTTTCTTGGCATCGATCGTATGAGGTTTTATTTTATTATTTTCCTACTCTTTCTCATCTAGGTGCTAATTAGCAAGGTAGTGTCAGCTTACTGAAACACTATGATAACCTTAAGAATCACTTGGTAATCTACTTACTGTTGAGATGTTATTCTCATGTTTTCAGCATATTGAACTAGTTTCCCCCCCTTCTCCCGATGCTGAAGTAGCGACGTTCGATATCGTTGGACCAGTTTGTGAGTCTGCAGATTTCCTTGGGAAAGACAGGGAACTTCCAACACCTGATGAGGTATTTTAACACTACTTTTTTTCCCCCTTGCGACTTGCATGTCCTCTATGCCCTTACTTACATAACCTTTGTAGGGAGCTGGTCTGGTTGTTCACGATGCTGGTGCCTACTGCATGAGCATGGCTTCCACCTACAACATGAAGTTGAGACCACCAGAATACTGGGTACACCTATGTTCCCTTTCCAATGTTTATTGCTCAGCTATACTGTGCATTAGTCTGAAAAAAGAAAAAAAAAACTATACTGTGGCATGTTTGGATATTTGCTTATATAAATTTATAACAGTTTTCTATTTCTTGGGCTTTTTTTGTCTTTTATGTGTTCCTTCGTTATCCAAGTCCATTGTTTGATTTGCAGGTAGAAGAGGACGGTTCAATTGTCAAGATCAGGCATGAGGAGAAACTTGAGGATTACATGAAGGTTTCGATGGTCTCCCTGCTTAGACATCTATCTGCATTGTGATGAGCAGCAGTGATTGATGATAACTAAAGTTTCTTCGCCCAGCTCATTCATATACTTGTGATCGCAGTGGAATTTGTGGCTAGCTAATGCAATTTGGTTTGTCGCAATATCACTGGGATTGCCCTACCCCGTGTATTTTGGTCTGGAACAATGAATAAGTTTTTGTGTGTGCCCTGAATGCAAAATGCTTATAGAGACGGGCACCTGTAAAAACGATTCCATAATAAAGTGCTCTGCCGAAGCAGAATTTAACACTTAGGTACGGGCATAATGTTTTCTGGCCACTTCATCAATTGGTCACTGTTCACTGACTTTGCGAAACGAAAAACAGCAAAGAAGAAAACCAAAAATAAAAGAGAAAGTGTCGAAGCACCTCACAAATCCCACCCACATTATGATGTCACGAGACATGTGGACACGGGGGCACGTAATCATCAAAGTTAATTCACGGAGAACCAAAATAAAAGAAAGCATTATCACCAGGTCAACAATATCAGACAGTTGACAATAGTAACACTACTCCAGTAAGGTGCTCCACGCCAGATCAAAATTCACGACCATGTTTTAAGATATTACCTACTAGAACAAAGAATTACAGACCCAAAATTGACTCAGAGTTACCACTGTCGTCTCACGAATAACAAAAATAAACAAGCTAATATATTTAGTAAATGGCTCTTTTGATATCAGACTGCAAAATGCCTGCGCCTAGATTAATTCGCCGGCACACTCTCATCCGACGTTCCTGACCTGCAACCAAAAATTAAATTTTTTATCCAGCATTAGAGATTGTCCAAGACAAATCAGAAGACAATGTGTAACACTATCCATCACAGAACTCGATCACAAACACCACTACTGCCAAACACAGAAAGAACAAAAGAATATGTTGTATGTCCAGAAGATTAACCACAAAAAACTTCTTGCCTCCCTAGGAACAATGGGAACAAAAGGAACCAAGCCTACAAACGATAAACCATACAGTACTTTCTGATTCACTGATATTGTTCAACCTTAGAATTTTTTTTTTGTTTACTCACGTGTAAAGACTACCCGAGAGGCATATATAATCAATAAATTAAACTGTAGCACATGATCAACACAAGAATCCTCAAATTTATGTGCATGTTTGTTGCTTTGTACGTTTTAAGCCGAGGTGGAACACCTTTTTCTTATCTTTGTTTCATTTTCAACTTCCGGAATCCTTTTCAATCGGCACTATTTAGAAACACATTTACAATCTCTAGGATAAATCAAAGAACCATGCAACATGAATTAAAGCATGACGATTCCAGCACTCCCAACCATGTCCTTAGTTTTTCTCATATCAACATTCTTAAAAAGATTTAACAGTCCTTCAGCAAAGGATGAATACTACAATCCAATCAACCATCAAAACATAAATCATGATTTTCATGTGAAAATAACTTGTCTCTAATGGACTTCTAAGTTCTTAACTACATAACACCAGTATTTAATCAACCACCATGTACCTCAATTTCTTCCTGCATGTAACGATGCTCCATTTAGTTGTAACTGTATGATAGCATATGCATACATTAAATAAAAGCATATGACACATAGACAAGCTGAACCTTGTAATCCCCCCCCCCCCAAAACACACACACACAACACCACACAATCTCAAGGACAGGTCAGACCAAAACAATGCCAGCTAAGATAAACAAGGACTACCTAACAAAACGAATTAAGTGAATAACAAGGAGATTCTTCTAGAACATAAATCTAAACAAGAAAAGGGACACAATCAACCATGGAAAGCATCACATGAGACATCACAAATTGGATTGAATCAAAGTTCAGAGGATTTATCAGACCCTTGTTCAGGTTCTTTTGCAGCCTCAACGGCATCAGGCTTCTTCCAGGCTCTGTCAGCACGGCTCTCTGGTTCCTGAGCATTCCCATTCTCCTCTCTTGCAACCGGGGAACCCCTCCTTCCAAAGGACTTCCTCTCAGGTGGCGCTTCCCGCACCTTCATTGCCTCAAGCTTCTCATCAATCTTCCTCCAGTCCTCTCCCTTTTCAGCAAGCACATCCTCACGAGGGCGAGCTTTTCCGAATGGGTCAAAAGACCTTGGCTTTGGTTGAATCTCCAACTTCTCCACCTTAGGCTCCTCCTTCTTCCAGTCCTCTCCCTTGGCTGCGAGAACCTCCTCACGTGGGCGGGCTGCCCCGAACGGGTTGGAAGACCTGCTTCTTGGCCGCTCCTCTCCCTTCTCCTCCTCTTTCTCCTCTTTCTTCTCTCCATCAGTGTCATTGGCTAGCGGCAAGGTGCGCTTCTGCAGATTCAGACGAGGACGGGCAACACTGCTCCCACCACCGTTGCTCACCTCCTCCCTCCTCCTGTTCCAGGAATCAGAGTCCGGACCGCCTTCCCTGTTGAAGCCCCAAACTGACCCACCCCTCCGGCTGTCAGCAGGCGCAGGCGGCGGCGCAGAATAGGACTTGTTGGAGACCCAACTCGCGGAGTCATCAGCGCGCGAGTGGGAGTCGCCTCCGAACCCCACACGCTCCCTGCGCTCCGGGAACGGGGCGGGCGCGGACCTCTTGGTGGCGCCCCAGTCGTCGACTTCGTCGGCGCGCGAGGCGGACATGTCCCCGCCGAAGCCTCCCATCCTCTCCCTCCTCTCCATGGGCTTCTTGGTGGCGCCCCAGTCGTCCGCCTCGTCGGCGCGCGACGGGCCGAAGTCCTCAGATCCGCCGCGTCGCGGCTCGTCCGAGCCGCGGGCAGGGCGGTCACTCGCGCCCCATCGGCCGTAGCGGGCGTTGGCGAGCTCCTCCTCGGAGCGCTCGCGGGGGGCGGTGGGGAGGACGAGGGGGCCCTCATCCGCGGCGCCCCTGCGGGTGCCCGGCGCGACGAACTTGCCGGCGTTGAAGTCGCTGAGGGAGACGGGCTGGGCCTTCTTCTTCTTGGGGACCTTGGTGGTGGCGGCGGTTGCGAGGTCGGGGAAGTCGGCGGCGGGGACGGGCGGCGGCGGCGGCGGGAGGTCGTCCTGCTCCTCGGCGGCGAGGGCCCAGGAGCCGGGCTTGGCCCACGCGGAGGCGACGGCCATGGTGTCGTGCGGTGGCGGTGGTCGCGGTTGCTTGGCTGGAGGCGCTTGTGGGATTTGGGGATTCTAGGGTGAGAGGCCGAGGGAGGCGGAGTCTAGGGTTTTTATACGACTGGGGGCCCGTGGGCTTTTGTCCAGTCCGCTCCGGAAAGGAAATCGTGGACGGATCGGGGTCGGCGGCTGCTGCCGGACTCCGGCTTGGATTTTTCTCCCGGGGGTGTGATTTCTGTCTTGCCTAGGACGCTACGCGTACCTTTTTTTTGCCGTATAAAATCGGGTAAAATCAACATCAAAATCCATGCCGGACTCAATTAAAAAAATTTAATCTCGACTCATTTAATAAAAAAAACAACCTGGACTCTCTCTTTCTTTGCGAGGGAAGAAAAGCAGGACTCAATTTCAATAGAAAAATAATTCAAATTAGACACACATTCTGACTGGTCTCATCCTATACTATCTAGTATATATGTAATTTCTTTGATGCACAAATGCACGTGTGAAAACCGAACCTATCCATCACGCTCCTCAACCCTTTCAAGAAGAGTTACCATTATCGTTTGGATGTCGGCGGGCCTAACATTATATTTGTCATCCTTTACTCCATATATTCCCTCCATCTCAAAATATAAGCATTCCAGAATTCGGTCAATGTTAATCATCTTCAATTTTGACTTTTAATATCTATAAAAATAAAACATTTCAAATATAAAGAGTTCTATATTATGATAATTAATTTCAGGATGAATGTAACAATATCATATATAATTAGTCAAATATTCTAAATTTTTTGTTATTAATAGTCAAAGTTGAAAAAATTGACTTTTTCCAAAGCCTAGAATTTTTATAGTTTGAAACGGAGGTAGTAGAAGACAATGACATCAACAATTTAGTTTTAAGAAAAAAATATTTTCGTTGGACATCGTGTTTTATATAAATTTTGGTTCTTAAACTAAAGTTTTGTTTTGCTTACCCAAGTTTAATGCAATAGAACTAAGAGATCGTTTCACAAGGCTTAAGGAACAACTTTCGCTTATAGATTATATATATAGTTCATAAGCCATCGTTCACAACATCACAAAAGCAAAGTAGGTTTTGGCCATAAGTTGTTTTTCATTTTGTAGTGGGTTAAATGTTTTGGCCAAGTTGAAAATTAGCCTTTCATGGCTCACCTTGTGGAATAAACTGGTTTGACAAATGATTTGACTGCATAGGCCATATAATTCACTAATTCAGAATAATCTAAATAATCTGTTTTGACAAATAATCTAGAGATAAACTGTTTTCTGTATAAGCCATAAAGCCTTGTCAAACAGACCTTAAACTAAAATTCTTGTGAGTCGAGACTGGCCTCACAGGTTCCAATTTTCAGAGACGGTTTTGATATGGGATCGGTACGGAGACACCGAAAGTCCGAACACCGTTTACGCGCGAGCAATCCCCCATCTCACCACGAATCCCCGCGCCGCAATTAAATTTCTTCTCAAAACCTAAGCTGAATTCCTTCCAATCCCACAGATGGGTTCGCCGCCGCGGCCGCCGTCGCCGCCAGTGCGGTCACCATCACCGTCGCCGCAGTGGGTTGCGTTGCGCCGCTGCGCCCAGTGCGTGTCCCGCGCCGACGCGGATCTCCCTCACGGCGCCGAATTCCACATCGCGCTCGACGCGCCCCCGTGCCTCGCCCGCCTCGCCGTGTCCCCGGATCTCATCGCCACCGGCGGCGAGGCACCCGACCGCTGTTCGACCTCCGTCCGCGCCGCGGACCCCTCTGGCGTCCTCCTCCTCTCCGGCTGCCCCGGCCCGCGAGCCGCCGCCTCCTACTTCCTCTGCGACGCGGTTTCCAGCACCGTCCGCCGGCTCCCCGAGAGGCCCGGGAGCGCTGCCGGCACTGTGGGCCTTGTCGTTGATCCCGGAGGCGCCGACGGCGGGCACTGCAACTTCACGGTCGCCGAGCTCGTGCCCTCTGCCGCCAGCGACGGCGGCGCCACCCTGCACTGCCTCTCGCCGGAGCCCGGCGTGTGGATCCAGAAGCCCCTGAGCTTCCCCGATCGAGTCAGGCTCCCGTGGAACAGCGCCGATGCGTTCTCCCACGACGGGAAGCTCTGGTGGGCCGACCTCTCGCAGGGCCTCCTCTCCTGTGACCCCTTTTCCGGCGCGCCGGAGCTCCACTTCGTGCCGCTCCCGGCCGCCGTGCGGCTCGCCAAGGGCGACAAGCAGCGCGACGTCGGCAGGCATCGCTGCCTGAACCTCAGCGGCGGGAAGCTGCGGTTCGTGGTGATAACCGCCCACGCCTGCGTGCCCAAGATCAAGCTGTGGACGCTGGCCGACCCGGCGGCCGGGGAGTGGACGCTGGAGCACGAGGCGCGCCTCGAGGACGTCTGGGATGACCCGAGCTACATGACGACCGGGCTCCCCAAGAAGCGGCCGGCGCTCGCGCTCGTCCACCCTGCCAACCCCTCCGTTGTGTACTTCTTCCTCCAGGAGCACATCTTCGGCGTGGACCTGCGGACGAAGGCGGTCACAGAGTGCGTGCCACATGAGCATGATGAAGGTGATGAGGCAATGTCGTGTTCAAGCTATGTTCTTGGCTGGGATCTCCCGCCGTCGCTGACAACCTCATCGTCTGGTCCGCCATTGCCTGGACAAGAGTTGCGGACAACTTCAGCTTTTGATAGAATCGCAAATTCGTTCTATGATGCGTACACTCGTGTATTCGCTGATATGGAGTTCGAGCAGCTGACAAAGATTGCACTTGGATATGGCAGCACCAAAACAAAGAAAGAGGACAACAAGTCTAAGGTATCCTAGCCCTTTGTTTGTGCTATTTTCATGATCAATAGGAGTCAATACTACACACAGAAGAGCAAATTTTGGACATGAACTTCTCAATATGGCTCTGAGAAGATCCGTTTGCGGACCTGAGTTACAACCCCAGGGGATGATAAGGACTACCTTATTGCCGACAATAAAAGAAGATTGCTATGCTGGAACAGAGCAATAGGATGGATTTCCATTTGAAGAGGAAATGATTCCGAGGGTGGATTTGTTGTTGATCGTGGTTCTGCCTCTAGCTATGCCTGATGTAATGTGCAATGTGCAAGCGCCAATGACTACTTCTCGCAGTTGAAACATCTCCAGAGGCAGGTTTTATAGTTGCGAGTTGGAGTAGGGTTACCAAGCTACTTGGATTGAGAGAGCATTGTTCTTCTAAACTAATTTCGGTTCTCTTTGGTGGTTGGTATATGTTCTGATCTTATATACATTTTGTAGTTAGATGCTGAACACTTAGTTAACTCAGGTGCAATTAGCAAAGTTTTTATTTTTACCATGTTTGCTTGTAAATCAATGAGATATAAGCATATGAATCTGGAACCTGGAATATATGTATCCGTGATGTCAATCTATGAAGTTTTTCATTGATCTGGCTCGAATGAGCAGAGTTTGAGCGTCCATGGTTGAAGACAGGAGTTCCTTTAAATACATCATGTAAGTTGTTGATACAGCAGGAATGTCAGCCTTTGAGGGGCTTGCTTGGTAATGGGAGGGGGAAATACTACTAAGGCCGGGCTTGAAATTGAAATGAGGAAGGTGAAGTATATGTGAGTCCCAAATTGGAGTCAATGTAGCTGAATAAACCTAAAGTTTGAATGTAGTCAATCAATTTATAGGACTTGAACATTGGTACTAATAGTAAGATATTTCCTCCGAACCTTTATAGAACAAGTTGCATTGTACCTAACCATATTTCTTTTGAGGGGCATGTTCGCTTTGAGGGGCATTGTACCTAACCATATTGCATTGAACCTGTATATTCCCTTTGATTAATATTATTCAGAGGTAGTGCTATTATGAAGCAATAAACTTTCGGAAGCTAGTCTATAAATTTTGGACCCATTTAGGAGTCTCATTGGAATGTCTGGTTTTCAAAGGAATAAATAGATTACTCGGTCACTTGAATTCCTACATATACAACAAAAAACATAGGACCACAAGACGTAAAGGAAACAATGTCCCCTTTGGGATGCAATAATTTCGCAAGAATAAATCTAATTCTCACAGATTTCGTAAAAAAAATCCTGTTCTAAAGGGAGGGCTACATGTTAGGCGTTGTAAGACGTATAGTTGTAGCTGGATTCAGACAAAAGTCCGAACATGTAAGATCTACATTGAAACATAATTTTATTTAATTATTAATGCATTCCATCCTGTCATGAACTGAGTCCCATTGTTTAAAGAAACCCAAGGTTGGCTGTCATATGGAATTTGACTCCTCCAAGCAATTCTTTATGTCTCAGTTTCGATAGTGATATCAATTCTCCTATACTCAGAGGAATCGAGTGACTAAAGTAATTCTAATGACTGCTAGCACTCTGTATCGTTCGGTGAATCTTTACCTATTCCAATGTTGATCAAGCTGGACTCAAACGAGGGAATATTAGAGAGTGCAAGGGTATAATTGCAACTATATCCGATAAAGCGAGAGATCCGCGTGTGGAGCACGAGCCCCCTCCCAGCCCGCCTTGGAGATCCAAATGCCAAATAGATCATCCTTGCCTTGAATATTCGAAACCAAAAATTTGCCATCTCCAACAGACTCCCGTGACTGGGTCTCACGCCGCTGTAGCAGCTCCGACTCGGAGGAGGGGTCCGACTCCGACGACTCCATCGGCGAGGAGGAGAAGGAGGACGTCAGCCGGAGTAGCACGGCCGCCAGGTCCTTCTCCTTGAGGCACACCCCGGCGCACACCAGCGCCACCTTCCACACCGCCTCCGGGAACATGGCGGCCATCCGATACCCGACGAACCCGCCGTAGCTGACCCCGACGAGGTCGAACCGGGGCACCCCGATGGCATCCATGGCTGCCATGTTCCCGGAGACGTCGGAGCCGTGGAGGAGGAGCAGTGGGTTCCGCGGCGGACGCCGCGTGGGGACCCACATGTGGACCGTGGTGGCGGAGGGGTCGTCAGGGGACGCAGGCAGCGGGACGGCCACCGGGCGCAGGCCCGCCCGCATGAAGCGGCGGCTGAAGGCCCCGCCCGCATGACCTTCTTCGCGATTCCTTCCCCATGCCGCCGAATCCTCATGCCGCGGCGTGCCTACGCGGCTCTGCGGGACGACGAGGGCCGCGCACTGCCCCGCCTCCGCCACCCGCTCGTCCCGGCCGCGGCCGCCTGCGCAGCTGTTGCCGTCGCCGTTGCGGCTCGCGAGGGGAGGGGAGGGGAGAGCTCGGCGCGGTGCTCCGGCGCCAGGGGCGGCGGCGCGAGCCGGCCTGATTTCGCCGGGGAGAGGAGGGAAGGTGTAGGGAGAGGGCGGACGAGATGGGGCGAGGCGCCTCATATGTCGGTCACACAGTGCTGTTTGCGCAAAATGGGGACATGCTTTGGGTGATCTGTTGGAGGGTTGTTTTAACACTTTTGCGACTTATTTTGAGTGTAACTCAGTATATGGGGTATCTGTTGGAGTCAGTCTAATATCCCGTCCTCTGCAGCTGGCCCGACCTGCCTCCGCGGTCTGCTTGCTGCCTGCGCACACGCCACGGGAGGCGAGGCGACCCCGCGCCCCCGCCCGCCTCCGCACTCCCGTCCAGCGCCGCCATGGATCCGCGCGGCCACCAGCCGCCGGAGGACAGCTTCTTCCTCACGCGCGACGCCGACCCCAGGTCCACACCACTTCTTGCTACTTTGCTTTTTTCAGGTTCTGGAGGGGTAGGAGCCAGTTCCGTGGGAATTGTGTCCCAGTCCTTACTCAAATCCGTGGAATTTACTAGATATATGCTTGGTTGGGTGGATTCTCTAGTGATAATCTCGTGCTACGAATCGATCAGCTTCTGATAGTCCAATTTGGTGGGGCGTCATAAAAATTACATCTTGATTCTCTAAATAAATTGAAAGAAGATAAGTTTCTCCTGCATAGCGTGTGTTGAAGTAAAACAAAAGGTGGAAGTATATGAATAAAGTGGTCACTTAATTAGATCAAATGTGATCAACAGTGGAATTTAGACGTGTGAGTTTGTACAAAACAGTTTACGCTCATACCTATGCCTGATCTGAAATCTGCTGACAACCCCTCCGTTATCCACAGTCAAAGAACAGAGTGTCAAGCCCAAGGTTCCACTGCTGCTCGCAAGGTGCAAAAGGCTGACCGCGAGAAGATGCGAAGAGATAAACTCAATGAGCAGTTTCAGGAATTAGGAAATGCACTTGGTAATGCAGCATTTTTTCGGTTCTCAAATGTTAGAGGGACAATATAATTTAGTCCATGTAGGATATTCAGGATTTTTTTTTTCAATCCATTTGCTTGGGTTATGAAAAGAAACATACTTTGTGAAGGCTAAACCACCAAGAATGGTTACCTTATAGCACACACCATGACATTGTATCGAACTATCCTATTAAATTGCATATTAGAATATAATGTTCCCATGAAACCGTGTTGTATGCTTAACTCTTAACTTGACAAGTAAGATTACCTAGATTGAACAAAGTTGACATACATGATGCCTGACATTGGGGGTTGGGGGGGGGGGGGGGGGGGTGAGGGGGGATAGCATTGGGAAACCTTGTTAGTCCTATGAGGACCTAGGTACGCTGGAAGTTCATTACAATGAAGTCCCTGCTTCTATTGTCTTTTGTGCTCTCCATCATTTGGATTCGCACAAACCAAATTCCATAAAGTTGATAAATCTTATCGGTTCATCTCATCACTATGACCTGCCTGGCTCATTTTGAGCACCGGTTATTGCTTTTTCTTAATGCAAGAAGAAACTGAAAGGAACAGGCCCGCTTATCAACCTTGAACCTGGGCCTCATCCAAGAAACAGCACTGACCTGTGAAAACATCTGGAACACAACTTAACTAAAGAAACGATTCAGTCCACCATCAAGGGCCTGATCTAGTCTGCTTCTGGTGGCTTTTGTAAGTGGTTTTGATGTATTGATATTGATGTGGCAAAACCAAACAGTAAAGAAAAATATAGTGCGGATATGAGAGGATGAAGGTTGGAAGGATTGACATGTAGATTGGCTCCATTATGTGGATCCTTTCTCTTTCTGTGGTATACTTTTGATGGTTTCTGCATAATAAAAGATGAAATAATGTGTGAAAAACTGCATATCCTACTTTTCCCAGCTGCATGTATGTGATTTTCTAAAGTGTTTGGTTCGAAATGTAACTTAATTTATCATCTTAAATCAGCTACATATTGAAATGTCCAGATCCAGACCGTCCCAGGAACGACAAGGCAACTATCCTTGGTGACACAATTCAGATGCTGAAAGATTTGACTTCTCAGGTCAACAAGTTGAAATCTGAATATGCATCACTCTCCGAAGAAGCTCGCGAGGTAAATATCAGTATCAAGAAGCAGGTCCGCTACAGAAAATTCTGACATCTGATTTACACTTTTACTGGTACTTGTAGTTGACACAAGAAAAGAATGAGCTTAGAGATGAGAAAGCTTCGTTGAAGTCTGATGTTGATAATTTGAATAATCAGTATCAGCAACGAATGCGGGTGCTATATCCATGGGCTGGAATGGAACCTTCTGTTGTCATTGGGCCACCTGCACCATATCCCTACCCAGTCCCAGTTCATATACCCTCTGGTGCTGTACCTATGCATCCTCAGATGCAGGCATACCCCTACTTCCGAAGTCAAACTTCTGGAACCATGCCCAGTCCATACATGTCATATGCTCAACCCTGTCATCCTCCCACTGATCAGCCATCTAACCAATTTAATACTCCGGTTCCACATTCAAGTAGTCATCAATCAAACTCTCCTGCACAAGAGTGCAGAAGCAAGTCATCTACACTGCAGCAATCAAGCTGCAGAGTGAGAAGTAGTGATGCTGGTGATGTTGCAACTGACCTGGAGCTTAAGACTCCTGGTTCTTCAGCTCCTTCACATTCAGATGCTGCTAACAAAGTAAGTTTATTTCGAGTTCTGTACAGCTAATCAGCATGTGAATATGTGGTATATTACAAATAAAGAAGAATTATATTTCCTATCATTACGCTCTTTTGTGCAAATTAATGTATAGATTGAGTTAAGATTTTAATGGGTATTTTATTATCACAGGACTCCTCTTCTGACTCAAAAACAAAGAAGCAATGCCTAAAGCAAATTAATGGTAGCACTCTCACAGAAGGCAGCAGTTCAAGCAGATGCTCTTCCAGTGGCCCTCCAGATGTCTCTAATAGTGTTGGAGATGGATAAGTTGCTGATGACCTACTATTGACAGTACAAAGCATAGACAAGTATAGATTCATTTGTAGAACAAATCTCTTTTAACCTCCCTTCAGGTGGCATATGAGTGATGTAATCTGCTGTTGTTGCTAGCCTTCCTACTTAGAACTGCCAAGTCCTTAATGTCAGGGCTGGACAAATTGAGAACTTATGGGCTCAATAGAATTACAGAACTGGTTAGACAGCTGTATCCTCATAACAAAAGCCTGTTGGGGGGAAACCAAGAGAGAAGAGCATGGAGAATAGCTTTCTGTGCCAATTTGAAAGGATGACAAAGATTAGGTATGTCATGCATTGCCAGTATCTTCGGACAATATAAGATATTTGTTGATGACATCATTCTCGTATCATCATTGTATAGGTCTCCATGAAACATTTTACATGAAGTTCCGGTCTGAAATAAGTGAATAGCTTGTGGTCGACTATTATACGAATTAATCTACTTGTTGGATCAACTAAAAGTTAGTCCATTGAGCAATGCCATTGCATTGGTATTTGGCTATGAATTTACAAGATTGCTTGGATGTGTAAATTTCTAAATTGTAAATATTTATGTAATAATTAAGGAATTTTATTCATTTGTGATTGACAACATACCCTCTCTTTTTCTTTGGCACACGTTTTATAATTTTGCACAAGATCTTCATTCTTTGTGTCAGCTCTCTTTTTGCCTAACCACACTCAACTTTATCTACCCTCCTAGTTATTATGAATAGCACTTGTATTCATCATGAGGGCAATAGGCCTAAATATATATGTACAGGTGTAGGCAAATATGTCCTTATACAATGGGGAAACTACAAGAATACATGTACATCTAACACCCCCCAAACTCAGGGTGGATCAATAACACTGAGTTTGGAGAGGTAGAACCTGTGTCATGCGCCGGTTTGTGCCTTTGTAAATATAAATAAGCCAACTGAATCTTTGAAGGCACATACTGAGGAGCAACAATACCATTCTGTACCTGCGCTCGTGTATAAAAAGCATCAACACCAACATGCTTACTGAGCTCATGCTTCACCGGATCACGAGCCATACTGATAGCACATGTACTGTCAGATAAAATAGAAGTCGGCGTAGAAACAAAAACACCAAAATCCTCAAGCAACCACTGCAACCAAGTAACCTCTGCTGTCACAAGAGCCATAGCACGCAACTCAGCCTCTGTACTCGAACGAGAAATTGTTGTCTGCTTCTTAGTCTTCCAAGCAATGAGAGAACCACCAAGAAACACACAAAAAGTAGAAAGAGATCGACGATCAGAGGAATCACTAGCCCAGGTAGCATCACAATATGCCTGAAGCTGTAAAGAGCTGGAGCGTGGAAAGAACAAGCGACGAGATATAGTCCCACGAAGATAACGCAGAACATGAAGCAAGTGAGTATAGTGGAGCTGGGTGGGAGCTGAAACAAACTAACTCAGGATATGCACAGAATGAGAGATATCAGGACGAGTAACACCAAGATAAACAAAACTCCCCACAATATGACGATATCGAGTAGGATCAGTGAGAGGCTCACCATCAGTGGCGCGAAGATGAACATTGAGCTCCATGGGAGTCTCAACAGTCCGACAATCAGTGAGAGAAACACGATCAAGAAGGTCATGAATGTACTTTTCTTGGGACAGATAAAACCCCTCAGGTGTAGAGAAAATCTCAATCCCAAGGAAGTAACGAAGAGAACTAAGATCAGACATAAAAAACTGCTCACTGAGACGCGCCTTAACAAAGGCGATATACTCAGAATCATCTACTGTAATGATCATATCATCAACATAAAGAAGAAGAAGAGTCCGACCACGAGCAGAAGTATGGACAAACAGCGTAGGATCATGGTTACTGGCAGAAAAGCCAGCGGCAGTGACCACAGAGGCAAAGCGCTGAAACCAAGCACGAGGAGCCTGCTTAAGGCCATAAAGTGAGCGACGAAGACGACAAACCATGCCATCAGGAACAGAATACCTAGGTGGAGGACGCATATACACCTCCTCATGCAACTCACCATTAAGAAAGGCATTCTTGACATCAAGCTGAGAGATGGACCACTCACGAACGGAGGCCACAGCAAGAAGAGTGCGAACAGTGGTCATATGAGCAACAGGCGCAAAGGTCTCATCATAGTCCCGGCCATGCTCCTGCTGAAAGCCGCGAGCCACAAGACGAGCTTTATAGCGCTCAAGAGAACCATCAGAGCGGGTCTTAACCTTATAGACCCACTTACAGGTAATATGACGAATACGTGCAGGAAGAGGAACAAAATCCCACGTGCCTGTACGCTCAAGAGTAGCAATCTCCTCTGCCATAGCATGCTGACATTCCTGATGAAGAATAGCATCACGATAAGAGGTAGGTTCAGAAAGAACCGTAGTAGAATAGGCAGAAGGAGAGAAAAAATCAGGACGCTGATGAATACGAGAACCACGTCTGATAAGCTGCTCGGGCGAAGGATCCTCTGAGGAAGATGCGTCAAGCATAGAAGATGGCCCATCGGGAGTAGAAGGCTCATCAAAAGAAGATGACACATTAGAAGATGCCGGAACATGTCGAGTATAGACCTGCGTCACCGGTGGCTTCAAAGAATAGTCAGGGTTCATAAAAGGACCCGTAAAAGACTGTCGAGAAGGCACAGGTGAAGAAAACACCACAGGAGAAGGTGCTGGTGCTAATGAAAAAGGCACAATAGGAGACGGTACCTGCGGAGGAGGCATTAGACGAGTACTGGCAATAGAGGCATCAGGCAAAGTCAAGAAGGAAAGTGGGTCAACTAAGGATGCAGAAGAGGTGTCTGAAGATGGACGAGGATAGTAAGGACGTGACTCGTCAAAAACAACATCTCGAGAAATCCGCATCCGAGGACCAACGGGATTCCAACACCGATACCCCTTATGCTCAGCGCTATAGCCTAGAAAAACACACTCAACAGATTGAGCGGTCTGCTTAGTGCGCTTGCGAAGTGCAAGAAGCACATAGCATACACAGCCAAAAAGACGAAGGCTGGAGTAATCAGGCAACTTGCCGCAAAGACGCTCATATGGAATCCCTCCATGAAGAGCTGATGAAGGCTGAATATTAACCAAATAGTTGGCAGTAGAGACAGCCTCAGCCCAAAAATGAGGAGGAACACAAGAAGCAATCATAAGAGCACGAGCAGTCTCAAGAAGATGACGATGCTTGCGCTCAGCGACACCATTCTGGGCATGAGCACCAGGACATGAAAACTGAGCAAGAGTGCCTTGCTCAGAAAAAACCTGACGAAGAGCTCCAGAAAGATACTCTCCTGCTGAGTCGGCACGAAAGACACGAATAGAAGTGTCAAAATAAGCACGAATCATAGCAGTAAAAGTCTTATAGATGGATAAAGCCTCATGACGATGTTTCATAAAATAAATCCATGTGTGGCGAGAAAAATCATCTATAAAAAGTATATAATATCATTGTCCCCCTGTAGAAACAAAGGGAGCAGTAACCCATACATTTGAATGAACCAGATCAAAAGGACGTTGTGACACTGACTCACTAGAATGGTAGGGAAGCTGTATCTGCTTTCCTAACCTACATCCCTGACACTGAGCTAAAGACTCATGACCTGAAACAGACCCTAAATGACGGATACCCAAATCAGGGTATCTTGATCTAGGATGCTTAATTCTACTAACCGTCTCAGCTTAATTGTGTAGGGCCCACAGGAACAGGCACACGACAACAGAGCGCTCGAGGGGCCCATGGCCGACCCCGAGGGCACATACAAGTTCCGCCTCGTCCGACCCCGAGTCGGCCGGGGCCCACGACTTCCGCCTCGTCCGACCCCGAGTCGGCCGGGGCCCACGACTTCCGCCCCGCCCGACCCCGAGTCGGGTGGGGTCCACAGGCTCCGCCTCGCCCGATCCCCAGTCGGGCGGGCCCCGAACTCCACCTCGCCCGACTACCAGTCGGGCGGGCCCACAAGCCGCGCTTCGCCCGACCCCGAGTTGGGAGACTTCGTCGAGAAGATTTCCCTCTGGCAAGGAGGACAGGCATTTACGACGAGTAGCTGGGGAGCCTTAACTCTACCCAGCAACTCATCTACTTGCAGGCACGCGATCTGACCTGCACAGTGACATCCGTCCCATCTCACAGCGCCGCCTGACACCTCGAGTACAGCAGCGGGATGGCTACGGCATCATCATCACCCTGAACAGGGACGAAGACCGGACCGGCGACAAGACGGTCGCGACAGTCTGGGTTGACATCTCGACCACCTGCCCGGCGACCAGGCTGACAGGACGCCGCCTGACTAGAGCCACAGTAGCGAATAGGGATCAGACTAGTGCGGCGCGTAGCCGCGCTGTCCACAACGGGAAACCCGTCCTCATTTGTAAACCAGCTCACTCTTTGATTATAAAAGGGGAGCTTGGTGCATGAGGAGAGGGGATCCAGAGATACAACGCACACAGACACAGAGATACACACGAAGAGGCTTGGAGTCTTTCTCCTCCCTCGCCAACACTTGTAGCTCCCCTCGCCAACACATGCCAGGGATTCCAAGGGAAATCGCCGAGCACTCCCTCAACATCAAACCGGGATCGAAACCGGTCAAGCAGAGGTTGCGCCGATTCGACGAGGAAAGGCGCCGAGCCATAGGCGACGAGCTGACGAAGCTCCTTGCCGCCGGTTTCATCAAAGAAATGTATCACCCCGAGTGGCTCTCCAATCCTGTACTTGTTAAAAAGAAAAATGGGAAATGGAGGATGTGTGTTGACTACACAAGTCTCAATAAGGCATGCCCAAAGGACCCGTTTCCTTTGCCACGCATCGACCAAATTGTTGACTGGACCGCAGGGTGCGAAACCCTGTGTTTCCTAGACGCCTACTCGGGCTATCACCAGATCCCACTAAAGATCGGTGATCAAGAGGCAACGGCGTTCATCACTCCCTTCGGCTCATATTGTTACGTTACAATGCCGTTTGGGTTAAAGAATGCCGGCGCCACTTACCAACGTTGTATGATCAAGTGTTTCGGTGATCTCATCGGACGGATCGTGCAAGCGTACGTGGATGACATCGTAGTCAAATCCGTACGAACCGACGACTTAGTCGCCGATCTCAACGCCGTGTTCCAACGGCTAAGAGAGAATGGCATTAAGCTCAATCCCGAGAAATGCGTTTTCGGGGTCCCAAAAGGGATGCTCCTGGGATATTGCGTTTCACAACGCGGCATCGAAGCCAACCCAGAAAAAATCGAAGCCATCACGAAGTTGGGGCCGATCAAAAACCTGAAAGGCGTTCAGAAGCTGACCGGCTGCTTAGCCGCACTCAGTCGATTCATTTCCCGACTCGGGGAAAAGGGGTTGCCACTCTATCGTCTCCTCAAGAAGTCCGACAACTTCGTCTGGACAGCCGAGGCACAAGAGGCTCTAGATCACCTCAAGGCCAGACTCTCTAGCGCCCCGATTCTCACCTCTCCGACCGAGAAGGAGCCCTTGTTGCTCTATATAGCGGCGACAACACAGGTGGTCAGCACCGCCCTGGTGGTGGAGCGAACGGAGTCGGGCAAGGTGCTCAAGGTACAACGGCCCGTGTACTTCGTCAGCGAGGTCCTCTCCGACTGCAAGACAAGGTGGCAGCAGATTCAGAAGGTGATATACGCGCTGGTCATCACTCGGCGCAAACTCCGTCACTACTTCGACGCCCATCCGGTAACCGTCGTCTCCTCCTTCCCCCTTGCTGAGGTTCTAGGCAATCCGGAGGTGTCGGTCAAAATTTCTAAATGGGCGTTAGAGTTAATGGATCAGGGAATAGAATTTATGCACCCATCTGCCGTAAAATCACATACCCTGGTAGATTTCATCGCCGAGTGGACCGAAACTTAGTTGCCCACAGTTCCTGTCGAAAGGGGATGTTGGCAGCTGTTTTTTGACGGCTCTCTCACAAAAAGGGGTGCCGGGAGTGGATGGCTGCTCATCTCTCCGAGAGGTGTGCGAATGCAATATGTCATCCGGCTCAATTTCCCCGCATCACACAATGTAGCCGAGTACGAAGCTCTGCTTAACGGCATGAAAGCAGCTGTCGAGTTAGGAGTCCGTAGGCTCGAAGCCTTTGGCGACTCTCAGCTCGTTGTTAACCAGGTCATGAATGAGTCCACCTGCACTAACCCCAAGATGGCGGCCTACTGTGCCGAAATCCGCCGTCTGGAAGAAAAATTCGATGGTTTTCAGGTTGAACACGTCCCTCGGCGGGACAACGAAACGGCCGATTCGTTGGCCAGGCTGGGGTCCAACCGGGAGGTAATCCCGGCAGGCATTTTTGCCTGCGATCAAGACAAGCCGTCCATTAATGATCCTGCGTCGGCCGACCCGACGAAAGAGCAAGCACAAGAACCGGCTCCGATTGAGGCCAACGAGGCCTTGGTCATCGAGCGCGACAAAAACTCGGGGGCTCCCGCCGACCCCCGCGACGCCTCGCCCGACTCGGGGGCTGACCCCGGGTCCCGCGATGACTGGAGGCAACCCTTCATCGACTATCTCCTGCGACAACAGCTTCCGCCCGACCGCACTGAGGCACGCCGACTCGCAAGGCGCGCCAAGACATTTGCGATGGTCGGCGGCGAGCTGTATAAAAAAGGGCGCTCTGGAGTCCTCCAACGCTGTATCCCTCTCGACGAGGGTAGGCAGTTACTCCAGGATATCCATGGCGGAACGTGCGGCCATCACGCTGCACCACGAAGCTTAGTCGGCAACGCGTTCCGGCACGGTTTTTATTGGCCGACCGCTGTTGCCGACGCCCAACGAGTGGTGCGCACTTGCGAAGGGTGCCAGCATTATGCTCGTAAAACTCATCTGCCGGCTCAGGCCCTCCAAACCATCCCTATTACTTGGCCGTTCGCGGTGTGGGGGCTGGACCTGGTTGGACCCCTCAAAAAGGCACCGGGAGGCTACACCCACTTGCTTGTCGCCGTTGACAAGTTCTCAAAGTGGATAGAGGCCAGGCCGATCGGCAAGATTGACTCGGCGCAAGCCGTCAAGTTCTTCACCGACATCGTACATCGATTCGGGGTGCCAAATGCCATCATCACTGACAATGGCACGCAGTTCACGGGGAAGAAATTCCAGAACTTTTGCGATCAATACGGCATCCGAGTCGACTGGGCTGCTGTCTCTCACCCCCAAACGAATGGGCAGTGTGAACGAGCCAACGGCATGGTCCTCCAAGGATTAAAGCCCAGAATCTTCAACAAGCTCAAGAAATTTGCCGGTCGGTGGGCAAAAGAGCTCGATGCAGTGTTGTGGAGCCTAAGGACGACGCCGAGTCGCGCCACTGGCTACACTCCATTCTTCATGGTGTATGGAGCCGAGGCAGTGCTGCCGACTGACCTGGATTATGGGGCCCCGCGGGTGCAAGCGTTTGACCCGGACCTCAACGAGCGCTACCTCGAGGATGCGCTCGACCAGATCGACGAAGCACGAGAAGCCGCGCTCCAGCATTCCGCCAAGTATCAACAAGCGCTGCGCCGCTACCACGAACGAAAGGTTAAAGGCCGCGCTTTCGAGGTTGGCGACCTCGCTCTTCGCCTTTTGCAGGGCAATCAGGGTCGGCACAAGCTGACTCCGCCGTGGGAGGGACCATACACCGTTGCGGAGGTGCTCCGGCCCGGAACCTACAAGCTCAAGAACGCCGACGGACGCCTACTCGCCAACGCGTGGAACATCGACCAGCTACGTCGTTTTTACCCTTAGCTTGTATCGTTCAAAGACATGCAAACGAAATAAAAAGAAAGTTCGTTTCTTTCTGTCTTTTTTAAATTCACAACAAGTCCTGACCTGCCGACCGCCGATCCCCGACCCTAACGGCTCGGGGGCTCCACCCGGCGGGCGTGCAAAAAAGGCCGTGTAAAATCCAAAATGCCCATGACAAACGAGCGTCAAGGCCAAGAGCGAAAATTGCGCCGACAACGCGTCCGTGGCTAAGGAATTTACATGAAAATCCTAAGTGCAGGTCCGACTCGGACAGAACTTCAGCGTCGACGATCTATCGGCCGACCCGACTGGCCGACTCGGGACTCTGACGCCTCGGCGGCTAGGAGCGGCCTGGGTTACCAGTCAGTCGAATGAAAGGTCCAAGGCAATCAGGCGGTCTGAAAGAGGAGGAAGTCACGAAGGGAAAAACACTTAAAATTTCAAATAAGTTTCGAACGAACACAAATTTAAAGAATGAAGTACTTGTTTCATCTAAAATAAAGGCAAGTTTTTTATTTACATGAGGGCCACTCGGCCCAACTCGACTAACTACTCTATCTCCTACTACTCGTCACTCGGAGGCGACGGCAGAGGGAACGCGAAGGAGGCAAGGAGGTCGGCAAGCGTCGCCGCGACGGGCGCGGCCTTCTTCTTCAGCTCCTCCATCTCTTCATCGGAGAAACCAGGCACCATGCCCAGCGACAAGCCCTCGAGGTCGAGGGAATCGCCGTAGTGCGTCTGCTCCATCACCAACGTCCAGAAGACTCCGGCCTCGAAGCTCTCACGACGGAGGGCACCGAAGCGGTTGGAGATGGAAAGCAGGCGCGCCTCCAGGGTGGTGGTCCCGTCCGGCTGTGGCACCTGTAGCTCGTCAACGAGAAGCTCGGCGCCGATCCGCAGCCGCTCCAGCTGGGTGTTCTCGCCCCGCGCCACCTCCAGGTCCGCCTTGAGCGCTGAAAACCAAATAAACAAGAAAATCAAACAAGCGAACGCCGAGGCGAATGGATCAAGGAAGAGGTACAGCAACCTTACCTTCAACCTCCTTCTCCAACCCGGCAACCCGGGCGGTGAGCTGGGAGACCAACTCGGAGGACGTCCGTCGAAGCACTCGTTCGGAGTCGGCCGCCTCGCGTGCCTTGGCCGCGTCCGCCTCCGCCTTCTCGGCTTTCTTCTCCGCCGCTTCGGCCCTCCTCTCCGCTTCCTCGGCCCTCTTTTCGGCGGCGGTCGCTCTCTCCTCTGCCCCGGCCAGCGCCAGCTTGGCCTGGTCGGCCTCCCGCATGGCCTGTGTGGCCTGCTCCACCACGGCCTGCGCCTTCTCATCAAGCCGAACTCGTTCGCTCTCTTGGAAGCGAATGCAGTTCAACTTGGCCCGACTCAACTTGGACAGTTCCTGAGACAACGAAGAGGGATAAGCAAAACAAAAGCGGGAAAAAGACTCTGCGAAAGAGTGAGGATGTACGCACCTGAGTCGGGGCCCCCATCGCCTTTATCGCGCGGAGCGCGGTCTCCAGAGCATGAATGGCTTGGCCCTGATTCTGGCCAAGCACGCCCCAGAGTTGCCGCTCCGCCGGCTCGTTGTGGACCCGCTCCTGTCCATCGGGCCCTTGGACGCGCAGGACATCGACGTCCGTGGGCGCACCCGAAGTCGACTGCGGCTGCGGAGGCGTGGTGGAGCTCAGACGAGGCCTCGACGGCCCGGACAGCGCGGAGCTGCCCGTCTCCGTCAACGCGGCGACCACTGGAGCCGCCTCCGCCGACGTGCTTGCCGCCGGCGCCGCCGCGCTCGCCGCCGGCGCCGCCACGCTCGCCGCCGAGCCGGGCGCCGTCCCCAAAACCCCTGAGGACCGGAGTAGCTGCTTTCGTGGCAGGACCTGCAGCGGACCCCTGAAACAAAAGAGAGTTAGCGAACGAAATAAAGAAGTAAAAGAAACGCAGCGAAGTCGAGTACTAACCGGAATGGCTGACGCTTCGGGGTCGGGCCGGCAGACGACCCAGCCTCATCACGCGCCCTCTTGCCTGAGAGGGCACTCGCCGCCGCAGCCGTCGTCTCCGCAGAAGACGCCACCGTCACCACCGCGGCGATCGCCTCCGAAACCGCCGTCGCGGGGACGGCGGCGGTCCCCGCCGACTCGGGCGGGGGAGTCACCACGACTGACGGAGTCGAGGATACCGCCGTCGCGGAGACGGCGGGAGCCGTTGCCACCACGGTCGCCACGGCTGGCGAAGCTTCAGAAGCTGCCGTGGACGCCGCCGCCGTCACGGGCGCCGCAGTCGCCGCCGCCGCCACGGACGTCGAAGTCACCACGGCCAACGGGGCCGTGGGGGACGCCACGGTCGTCATCATCCCGGCGGACGGCAGCGCGGTGATTATGGTGGACGTGGTCGTGGAAGGGGCCGCGGTCGAGGCGCTCGTCGATGCCGTCGTCGCCGCGGCCACCGCCGAGCTCGTCGCCGCCGATGGCACGGTCACCACGACCGATGTCGTCGCGGCGGCCGATGCCATTAGTGGCCCCGCCATAGCCGTCGCCACGGGGAGCAATCTCGCGGGGGCGGGCGTGAGAGCCATGGAGGCGAGGGGAGCCGCCGGCCGCGAAGAGCCCGCCGCGCCCCCACTGCCTGAAGCACCGGCGACGTCGGGACCCGGGGCGCGATCTTCCAGTTGACCCCAGTCGACCTGGTCGTCATCGCCGTCGTCGCCGTCGTCATCGCCGCCCTCATCGTCACCGCCGTCGTCATCATCGTCGTCATCGTCGTCCTCGGAGTCGGAGACCACGTCGCCTCGGCGGCGACGCCGTCTCTTCTCCTCTTCCCTCTTCGCCCGCTTCGCCTTCTTGGCGTCCTCGCGGTCTTTGCGGGCCTTCTGCCGCTCCGCCCGCTCCCTGTTGCTCGCGCGGACGGCGTCGTAGACTTCGGGAAGAGGGGCGGCAGAAGGAATGAAGGCGACGCCAGTCTAAATCCAAGAAAAAGTGTATAAGCGAAAAATCAGAAAAATCGAAACAATGCCGAATCGGGATCGAAACCGAATCGAAAAACTTACGAATTGTAGGCCCCCCTGCTCCGGAAGCATCGGCGGGTGGCCCGGGATCGGATAGTTAAAGCTATCCCAATCCGCCGCTGTCTTCCCCATCGCCTCCGAGAGCCGGGCCTTCAGCTCTCGGACGGAAATCCGTGGCTCCGCGTGGGGGTCCACCATGCAGGTCCCCTTCCACGCAAAGTCGCGGCCCATCTCCCACATGGGGAAGCGCCGGTCTTGGAGCGGCGCAAGCCTCCTGACGTGGTAGGCGCCAATGACCCCGACGCCCGTAACGCCGCCCCTCTTGAGTTTGTCGATCGTATCCAAGAGATCGGCCAACTTCTTCTTGTCAGGGGCGGCCGGTCCCCAACCCCAGCACTCGGGCGCCTCTTCGATCAGACGCCCGGTGAACTCCGGGAGCGGCGCGAGCGCGGTGTTCTTGAGGTAAAACCACCTCTCGTGCCAACCCTTGTTGGTGTCGGTGACGGGCATGGTGATGTACTCGCGGGCCCGGGTGCTCCGGAGCCGGAAGCTAGCACAGCCGATTGGGACGGCGCGCGGATTCCCTTCCGCGTCCTTCTTGGTCTGGAGCGCGAGGGTGAAGAAGTACTTGAAAAGGTGGAAATGGGGGCGAATCTTCAAAAAACCTTCGCACAAGGCGACGAAGGCGGAGATGTGTTGGATGGAGTTGGGGTTGAGGTGCTGCAACTCCAACTTGTAGTGGTGAAGCAGGCCGCGGAGGAAGGGAAGAGGCGGCATGCCGAAGCCGCGCTCGTGGAAGGAGCGGAAGGAGACAATGTAGCCGTCCGGCGGCGATGGTGTCCTCTCCTCCCCGGGTACCAGCCACTCCTGCTCCGCGGTGAGAGGCATCAGGAGGCCGCGCGCAACCAGGGCATCGAGGTTCCCCTTGGTGCTGTTGGACCGGCTCCAATCCGCCATGGCGAATGCGGGCAAGGGACGCGGAGCGACGGCGAAACGAAGGGAGGTTGGAGAGCGAGCGAGGCGAGGAAGACGAAGCGGTTTGCGCAAAGGCGAGCGGCGGTGGATGCGAAAGGTCGCGAAAACCTGGTAAGGCAAATGAGGTTAGACTCATCCCCTTTTATAGTTATCGCGTTCACACGACGCATCGTTCCCCGCGCCTCCCCTGTTTCGCGATCTAACAGGTGCAGGTGCCTTAAAAACCGCCATCATGGCCCGCTCCACTACTGTACGAAGACGGATCGTGGCCTCGATCCGCGCGGAAGGCGAACCGTCGCGTCTCCACGACGCACGATGACGGCCCAGGCGGGCTTGGAATCCCGGCCGGGCCTACAGGTAATAAAGGCTAGGGGCTGAAAACGCCCCGACGGCCCAGTTTCCGGCCCAGGAGTTCGAAGGCCGGCCCCGCGAAAGGGTTCGAACGGCCGCTCCAGGGCAAAACTAAGTGAGGGGCCACCAAAGAGGGGTCCCCAGCGACCGCAACCCGTACACCGTAGTACAATGGGCCTCTGACGGTAGCGTCCGAGTCCGAGTCTAAAAAACCTCGACCCTGATCTCCCATCGAGGGAGGGCATCGAGCCCACTGACTCCGAGCGAAAGGAGTCGGCGATCGAAAAGGGCAGGAACTCGGATCTTAGTGAGGCCGACTCCAGCTAGTCTCAATCGGACCCCCGCGAAGGGCAAGCCGAGGCCTTCACTCGGACACACCCGTTTGCAGCTTAAACGAGCACTACGCATCGAACCATCGAGGAATGACGTGGCCGGCTCATGCGTGTCCCGTCTTATCGTAAAGACGCGCGGGTACGGACGAAACAAAAAGACGAAACGACCCTCGGACGGATCCGCGCATCGAGCAAGGACTCGGGGGCTCGCATTCGCAAACAATGACCTACTGCGTGGTCTCGGGAAAACCTTTTTGTCACCCTCGGCACAAGTAAACCACTTGTACCGAGGCTCGGGGGCTACACCCGGCGGGTGCGCTCGCGCGCACCCACCGGCAGGAGTAGTGCGAAAGTACCCTCGGAAAGACAACGACAAGCCTCGACGGCGACCACGACCCCCGGCCGCCGCCCAGGCTCGGGGGCTACTGACGGATACCCAAATCAGGGTATCCTGATCTAGGATGCTTAATTCTACTAACCGTCTCAGCTTAATTGTGTAGGGCCCACAGGAACAGGCACACGACAACAGAGCGCTCGAGGGGCCCATGGCCGACCCCGAGGGCACATACAAGTTCCGCCTCGTCCGACCCCGAGTCGGCCGGGGCCCACGACTTCCGCCTCGTCCGACCCCGAGTCGGCCGGGGCCCACGACTTCCGCCCCGCCCGACCCCGAGTCGGGTGGGGTCCACAGGCTCCGCCTCGCCCGATCCCCAGTCGGGCGGGCCCCGAACTCCGCCTCGCCCGACTACCAGTCGGGCGGGCCCACAAGCCGCGCTTCGCCCGACCCCGAGTTGGGAGACTTCGTCGAGAAGATTTCCCTCTGGCAAGGAGGACAGGCATTTACGACGAGTAGCTGGGGAGCCTTAACTCTACCCAGCAACTCATCTACTTGCAGGCACGCGATCTGACCTGCACAGTGACATCCGTCCCATCTCACAGCGCCGCCTGACACCTCGAGTACAGCAGCGGGATGGCTACGGCATCATCATCACCCTGAACAGGGACGAAGACCGGACCGGCGACAAGACGGTCGCGACAGTCTGGGTTGACATCTCGACCACCTGCCCGGCGACCAGGCTGACAGGACGCCGCCTGACTAGAGCCACAGTAGCGAATAGGGATCAGACTAGTGCGGCGCGTAGCCGCGCTGTCCACAACGGGAAACCCGTCCTCATTTGTAAACCAGCTCACTCTTTGATTATAAAAGGGGAGCTTGGTGCATGAGGAGAGGGGATCCAGAGATACAACGCACACAGACACAGAGATACACACGAAGAGGCTTGGAGTCTTTCTCCTCCCTCGCCAACACTTGTAGCTCCCCTCTGCAAGTCGAAACACGAACTACCCACGAACTGGACGTAGGGCATCGATTGCCTGAACCATTATAAACCTTGCCTCTCTCGCAAAACCCTCGCCATCATAGAAGATAGTTAGGCGCCGTAGTTACAAATTTACTTGTCGGCCGGTTTCTTAACACCGACACTAAAAGACCACGACGAATCAAAGCCGACAAGCGAGAGCCACAGATATGACCCAAGCGATGATGCCACTGAGCAAAAGACGAGGTCGACGAAGCAGCAAAAGCGGAGCCAACAAGACCGGCAGGCGCATCGGAAGGAAGATGTAGCCAGTCAAGCTCCCAAAGACGTTGTGAATCACGGCGCCGGGGATCAGTGCCAATCTCCAGACCCGTGGAACGATCCTGAACATAACAAAAATCAGGATCAAGAATCACAAGACAATCATAATCAGTAAGTTGGCCAGCTGACATAAGCTGTATGGTCAAATCAGGAACACAAGAAACATCAGGGATAAAAAAATAGTCAGATAAAAGAGTGCCCTTCCCGACAACAGAAAGAGGAGATCCATCGGTTGTATGAACAAAATGAGAACTAGGCGAAGAAACCATGGAAGAAAGACAAGAGCGATATGGTGTCATATGAAAAGAGGCACCCGAATCAAGAATCCATGGACAAGTACCTGGAGTGGAAGGTGGACGAGATCCCATAAGAGAAGACTGAGAAGCAGCAGCAGAACCAGACAGTGCAGAGGGCTAAGTCACAGAACCAGCAGCTCCTGGTGACGGAGAGGCAACGAGGCGACCGAGCAACCTGATGATCTCTTGTGTGTCTGAACCAGTAGAACTCCTCTGAGAACCTCCAGTATTAGGGCTACCAGCACCCTATGACCGACGAGAACGAGCCCGCTATTCCTTCCTGTTCTTGAAACAATAAGCCTCCACATGTCCCTCTCTACCACAATGGGAGCACTCAAAAACAGTAGCACCAGTCCGACTCCCAGACCAAGGCGCCATAGAGGAAGGCGCCACAGGAGGAGGAGCAGGAGACGAAGAAGAGCGAGGAGCCAGCGGCGAAGAACGAGCAGCCAACACTGAAGAGCACTGTAACAGACCAGCAGCACGAAGGCGATTCTCCTCATTACGAACCTCAGCAAGAGCCTCCATCAGAGAAACACAAGGGTGACGAGCAAGCAGCTGAGCACGACGTGGCTCAAACTCATCACGAAGCCGAGTCAAGAAGTCATAAGTGCGACGAAGCTCCAAAAACGTCTTCTGACTCTGGCAGGACTGACATGTGCTAGGGGACAACTGAGGGCCAAGAGTGTCAAGCTGACGCCAAATAGCAGATATCTGACCATAAAAATCATCAATTGTGCCATCACCCTGTCGAACAAGCTGCTCCTCGCGTACAACAGCAAGAAAAGTGGACTGTCCAGTAGGCTCATAACGCTCGCGAAGAAAAGTCCACATCTGATGTGCATAATCAAACTCAACAATATCAGCAGAAAACCGATCCTCCATGCTAGCAACAAGAATAGAAGCAGCTCGAGCATCCTCATCAATCCAGGCCCTGTAGGTAGCATACTGTGACTCATAAGAGGCCATCAGATCATCATAATCACCCTGCAACTTCTCAACACTAGCATCATGATCAGCAAGCAACTTGTCAAAATCCTTCTTCTCCTCAGTAGTAGCTGTCGCAGAGAGAACAGGCTTCACTGGAAGCACAAGCGGCGCAGGAGCAGTAGGGCGAGGTGGATAAGGCAGCTCGCCGGTAAGAAACTCCCAAAGACGCATACCACGCATATGAATCCGATGACGAGGGACCCAGTCACGATAATTGGTGCCACTGAAAAGCACCGAACAACGAAGAACGAGAACACCTCCGGATGTAGTCGAAGAGCCATGTCGACGGCGAGAGCGCAAATGAAGCAGCGGCGGGCGACGGCGAGAGCGCTGGAGAGAAGCGGCGCAAGCAGCAGTTTTTTTTTTTTTTTGGAGTACCCTGTTGAAATGTTCCTCTGGCAGATGAACGCGACAAGAGAGGTCGCGCGAGAAGCCAACAGAGAAAAACAGAACAACAGTCCTGTCTTCTTTTTTTTTTTTTTTTGAACCGAGCCGACCAGACAAGCCGCGAGCCGACCAAACCAGATGAGCCGCGAGCAGAGCCGACGAGAGAGCCGAGCCGAGCCGCGAGCCTACCCAAACAGATCGAGCCGACGACGGAAATCAGAAATCGAATCGAATCGCTCCGATTCCGGCGGCGGCGGCGGCTGATCTTCCTTCAAATTGACATCAAGCTCAACAACAGGGGCAGCGGCAGGCAAGGAGGCGGCGAGAACACTTGAGGCCACGACGATTTGAGCAACGACAGCGCGTCCCGTAGAGCGGCAGCGAAAGATTCGACGCCGATTTGAAGGCGGCGACGAATTCTGTTCAGAGAAGAGGGCGGCGTCGCCGGCGAGGAAGAGCAGCTGCTCCGGTGAGAGAGGGCAGCAGCTCCGGCCAGAGAAGAGACGCGCAGCTCCGTTGAAGATTGATCAGAACGAAGATCAAAAAAATCAATCGAGCAAAACGAAGATGGATTGAAGAGGAGCACGCAAGTGCAACGTGCGTGGAAAAAAAAGACCTAATTTTGGCTCTAATAGCATGTTATGAATAGCACTTGTATTCATCATGGGAGCAATAGGCCCAAATATATATATGTACAGGTGTAGACAAATATGCACAAAACCCCTTCTACAATAGGGAAACTACAAGAATACATATACATCTAACACTAGTTAGATGTGAATTACTGAAGCCACTTTATCACGTCTTATGGGCTGACACCAAAATGGGGAATACAGGCTACAAAGCCACAAAGGGTTTGGCACATTCTAGCTGGGAGGCCTTCAACTGTAACATTAAAAAATATGTGATAGCCTTCAACTTATAAACCACGACGTCCTGTCGAAATGGTGTTGATGATGACTGAGGGTGCCGTCTATTGTTTTCGAACCAAGCTTAACCATAGTTGATTGCCAGATACCACTGGCCAAAGTTAACCAATCTAAAACAAGATCTTACCAAGATACCACCCGCACAAAACATTCGTAGATGTAAGCAAACAAGAGCAAATATAAAATTGGACCTCCAAATAGTAGAATGGATAATTCGTGACGAATTTCACCTCAACTGGAATTCTTCGAAGCAGTTACAGGTAGGCATTTGAAGCGTGACTTAACTGAGTGCTGTCGCAGTTACAGATAGGTATTAGAATCGTGACTTTAGTGAGTGCTGTCTTATGAATCGGTGATGTTCACCAACTAGAAGGGCCATTCCCTTAAAAAAAAAAAAAAAAAAAAAAAAAAAAAAAAAAACTAGAAGGGCCATTGACCCAGAGCACTAGTTTGCACAGCCGATTCGATTTTCACTGTAATCAAACCAAACTAAAGACGTAGAATCGTCAAGCTCAGAGTATGACGAAACAAGAAATAGAGCGGCCAGGTGCACGAACTTGAAAGTTTGCCACCCAACGACAAAACATTCTTCAAAACCCTTAGAATACAGCCATTAATAGCAAATATATGAATGGAACATGGTCAAAACATGGGTACCCTGATTTTTTGTCAGTAACCTATCTATATGATTTCTGCAGATGAACAGCAGGAATGAGAACTAAACAAGTGCTACATAACCCCATATCATTTTAAGCTTCACTTGATCATTTTCTCATGTCATCAGCATGCTCATCACTATCTTGGATTTCATCTGAGCTAGTCTGAATTTCCACTTCTGCATCAAAGTCTGGGTCTGCTTCTGCAGGAGTCTCTTCAGGTGGGGGAGGAGCATTACTACTGCCAGGCCCACTAGTGTAATTGCTAGTTTCCGTCATATTAGCACCAGCATTTTTCTCCATCATTCCAGAAATAGCCAGCTTTGGAGACCACTCAAGAACATCATCAATTATATTAGAAACCTTCTTTTGGTACCTAAGATTCAGGGAGAAAATAAAGAAAATGTCAGTAATGTGATTTTGAACATGCAACTGAATTCCAATAAGATAACCACATGTACAGTGCGTCACAAATTAAAAAACTCATGTACGTAATCTATGATGTGTTGCCCTTTCTAGGTTCATGTTGCCATAAAATGTAGCAAGACAACAACACATAATACACCCAATGTCTTTCCTAATTTAGTATGCACCCCAGGTATAAGCAACTGTTTGAACTTTGAAGTTGTAACTTGTATTACCGCCAAAAATAAAATAAAATGAAGTTGTACAGACAGCTTTCTTGTTTGTCAGAGAAATGCTAAATTATCACATGTAGTGTGCAAACTACGCTCAACGTGATAAAGCAACCAGCCAACACTTCTAGTATGAAAGCAATCAGCCTATCAAAATTAATTTAATGTAGACATAGGGTGGACCTCCTAGTACGATCAAGTCAACTTAAACTGCCAATACTTTATAGTAAATAATGCAGTATGTAACAACCAAGAGGTGATTGCCTGGATTTCAAAACTAGATGGAAACAAGAAAAGTCACAAATAACGAAAAGATCAACTAGGTCTCTCCAATACAAACAGCAGGTGGATATGCAGATAACTCAAAATCCTCTTAAGCAACAATGTGACATGAAAGATGAAACTATTTTGCAGATAATGAATTACCTGGCTCTAGCTGCTTCATCTGGAGCATGGTGCCTCAACAGCAATATCACCAATACAGCAAAAAGAGCATAGAAAAGTCTAGATGTCCACTTTGGACGCTCCCCTTCATCCTTTTCAGGCCAAAACCGAACAAGTTCTCTGAATGTGGTCTCCTCTGCATTTATATTGGGGAAGAACCACACACGTTTCCCAAGAAGAACCCATAGGACGCCAAAGATAGCAGCTCTTACTGCAATTCCATTGGAAATAAAAGACGGATAAGGTGATTTGATCAAAAATAAAAATAAATTTATTAACTAAATAAAAGGATAAAACAACATAGCTGTTTGGATAAAGCAGTGATACTTAATGTCTAATAAATGATATCACATTGTCAAGTTACAACATTCAACAAACTAAACATATTCCAGGTGCTATGCGAGTAAATGACACAATTGCAGGTTTGTCACATCATATGCCTCTAATAGTGCAACAATAGCCAATACAGCAGAAACAAGCAGCAATAGCAACAATATGAGAACAATGTAAACTGGTGAAATGGCACATTGCAAAGATGTCTGCATAATTAGATCTCTAGAAATCCATCACCTCTCACTCAGAACACACTAAGCCACCACATATAAAGGATTTCAGAGTTGAAAATCTATTGACTTGCACAACAGGATCAAAACTAACGGAAAGGATTAGTCCAAGAAAATACAGCCACACTATGCAATATGCACATAAGAAAAACAGATGCCAGGTTTGACCAATTCTTTTCATAAAACCTGGGTCACTACTTCACCAACCCTACATTTCGCAGCATAGGAAACAAAACCAGAATTGTATTGGCATAAGAAAAATCATCCCGTATATAATTCCTTTCAATATTAAGATTTACTCATACATCTGCACACAAAACAGTGGTGCACATGAAAATCTCAAGGTGATTTGGTGCACATTATCACTTTCAAACAAATATAGCTTCAACAATTCTTCTGTGATGCAACACAACAGCGCACTGCAGCAGAAAATAATGATTTTTATCAAGTATTTCACTTTGTATAAATATCAGGACATCGATGCCGTCACGGGGAGAGTTTAGTGGAGAATTTCATATTTACGATGGACCAGTAAGGCATGCTGGCTATTACTGTAGCTGTTCACAGTTCTAATATATATGAATACCGCACCACTTGCTCACACCATTGAGGAAGGTCTACCATAATAGTGCCAGTATGTACATGCTTGTATGCAGTATTAATCTAATACTAGTCCCGTTTCTTAGTAGATGACATTTATGACAGCAAATCTAGTTCAAACAAAACGTGATATAATATACTCTGAAACAAAGCAATACAGCTGCTATATCAGGAGTTGGTTTGAAAGTACCAAGTAATGGCATTTCTTTCACAGGAAACATTTGATGTTTTAATCCACATCAAGAAATTTATGCAACTGACAGGGCATTAACATACACCACTAACAGCTACTCCCTCCATTCTTAAGATCATGATGCAGCTTAGCAAGTAGCGTCAACATTTAAAAATGCAGATAATACTAGAGAGTCCAATGTAATTTCAAGTTTCTACAACCAGAAAACCACAGGTAGACAATCATGAATCATCATTCATTAATCGCAGATGTGCAATATCTAAAGCGGTAAGTAACAAAACACCGGAAATGAGAAGGTAAAGTTTAAAGAGTGTGAGAGAAGGGGAGGGATGATCTCACACAAAAGAAGGGAGACAATGAACAGGAGAGCTCCAGCACACGAGTACAGTACCACAATCTTGCATTGGTATGGGTAAACTGGAAACAGGCAGACCGCCAGTGCAAAGAGCGGCCAAACAAATGAAAGAATTGTCTGCCACAAGGTCCGCCTTTTGAGAAACATCCAAGCATAAAATCCATCATTCTCAGTGAAAACTTGTTCCTGCAAGGTCAAAATGAACCCATTTAACATAAGAACAATCTTAAAAAGGGATAGTGTCATGCAAACAACACATTCTATAGTATCCACTACAACATTACCATAAAAAACTGTGCATGATTGACATAACTGAACTTATCACATAGCTGAAGTAAGGTACAGAAAAAAAAAGGGGGTTAAAGTACGCAATTAAGCATCTGCCTCCTTTTGTTAGCGACTATCAAATGGTATAAGTGCAAGATATATAGGAGCTTTAAGCATGTTTCGGCTCGTGATCAATCCATGAACACAAATAGAACAGATATGTAAAAATTGCGAGCACAACCATGATCAACTAACTCCTATTCAAGCTCGGTCGATTTCAATACGAGGAAAATTAGAATAGAACAATAATGCAATAAAAAAGGTATTTGGTGGCATTATATAAGTCAAATAAAAAAACTGTGGCTTTTAGTTCTTTATTATAGGCTTGAAATTAGATGGATTTTGACTCATTCTAAGTATTCCTTATTATTGTCCAGACATAGTCATTGCACCTATCAAAATTACATGACTTAGGGAATGAGCTAACCAGATGATAGAATAATCTTTCCATATTTGTTCAGAATCATACAGTTTAATCTTATACAATCATAACATACTTCAAAGCAAATGGCAAAAGCAGCAGGGGCCATGAGTTTGCACTGAAAATATTAACCATCCTCCAAATCTTAATAAACTCATTACTTGAGATCAAGACAACAATGTAAATGATCAAACTTCATGTAAATTATGTTTATTGTAGAAAAGTGTAGATAAACTTCAGGAATAGTATGTAACTGGAAACACAGTACTATCAAGTGATGTTAGCCAAAAATAATCAGAAAGATACATATCTGATACTGTACGACGATTGAGTATCCATAAGCATAATACAATACTTACATGATGTATCTCCAGATGAGCAGGCCACGATGATAGTTTTTTCTTCCCAGGCCTCAAAGTCTTCATGACTCGGTCACACCTTATAACAAGGTTCTTGGTCAGCAGGGTGTTAACAATGTCTTCCACTTCTAAATCTTTATCTGGCCCTAGAATTTCCTTAACTTCTGGATGATTCTTCATGAAGGTAGTGAAATCTTTTCCACGAAAATACTCCACACGAGTTTCTTGCATGATTGCCCATCTTGATTCAAGTTGCTTGTTATCCCTAACTTTCTCGGCGAACAACTGATAAACATCTTTCTTCGGAGCTGCCTTCTCCTACAGGATATTGATACAACAGCTCGTTAGTTCATCAGTATAACAGAGATGAGAAAGTCTAAGACGAATGAGTTTCTACATTCAAATATTCTGCCAGCACTAGATACAATGTTGGAAGATGGGAAATCAAATTTGAAGGCTGCAGGCAAGTTAAATACAGTCATACGACTATGATCCACCCAGGTCCTGACAGTCAGGGCTAGAGACATCTATTTAATTTAATCTAAATAAAATACAACTCACAATCAACAACAAAAGTAGAGGCTCGCTTGGACCATTTCCATTCTTTCACCACAGAACCCAAGGAGCACCAGGACTTTTGCCCATAAATTGCAACTGGAACCAAATCGAAACACAGGATTCCAACGAGCACTAATGCCCAGAGGGCGGAAACGAAATCCTCTCACCACTATTCCATCCACAGTACCTAGCTACACCAACCCTACGGCTCTCCAGATCTACCAAAACCTTCTTCTTGAAAAGAAAATTCCACTGACACGCAACCAAGCACAGGAGAAACCTCACGAAATTCCTCAAAGCCACATCGCATCATCCGAAACTGATGAGAAAACAAATTACAGACGGGGCCCAACTAACGCGCATCGAGAAGCGCACCCGAATGCCCCCTAGAACGACACCTGAACCAAATCTATACCGCAGGCAAAAGGCGAGTCTACGAGCGGGGCGGAAGGGATCGAGCCGACCTGGGGAGCGGAGCGGGAGGAGCGGGAGACGGGGCCGGCCTTCTTGCCCTTGTCCTTGTCCGCCGACTTCGCCGCCGTCGCCTTGGCTCCCTTCCCGGCCATGTCTCGGGGGGGGGGCCTTCCTACCACCGACGAGGGCTGCGCCGGATCGGAGCGCGAATCGGGCGGATCTCACGGCCGAATTTTTTTGCCTCGGAACCCTTCTCAGTTCTCACCCCTTCCCCGGCGTCCGGACCACCTCCGGCTCCTACTCTATTATTTAGAGTTTAAAAGCCAAATATCATCTTCAGCGGATACTCTACTTAGACTTTTATTTTATATATCCCTTTAAATTCTATCTCCAAACCCTCATTCGTAGGATCCTTTAATCCTTTTTCTTATTTTGTAGATCCCACCTTTCTTCATAAAATAAGGGCTTGAGCTAGTTTATTACTAGAGTTGAAACTAAATTTTAAACCTTTATTTTTGCATATTAGCTTGGAAAATAAAAATATGGACTTTGTTTTAAAGTCTATTACTTTTTGCATGTTTTAGAGCATCTCCGACCTCAAAACAAGATCTCTATTTTTATTTTTTAAGCCAACATACAAAAATAAGAGTTCAAAATCTAGCTTCAACTTCAACAATAAACTAGTCCAAACCCCTATTTTGTGAAAAAAAAAAAGTGAGACCTACAAAATCAGAGGGAGAATTGAAGGACCCTAAGAATGAGAGCTTCGAGATGAAATTTAAAGGGGCATGCAAAATAAAAGCCTAAGTAAGGTCCCTGCTGGAGATGATATTTAGCCTTAAGATCCTAAATAATAGAGTAGGAACCCAAGTAGGGTCTTTGCTGGAGATGCTCTAAAACTGTCTTCAGCAGATAGTCTATTTTAGACATTGCACACGAAATGGGGTGTAAAAGGTGAGAAAACACTCTTCAACGGACTACCCAATCCATAGATGTATTTTCGGAGCAGCGTCGCACATGTACATCACAGACCTCCCGCACAGCATCCCTCGAATTGTTTTTTCTTTTGTTCGTCTTCCTCACGCGGTACACGACCTGGAGCTCCGCTCCCTTCCGCGGCGACCTGTCCCTGGCCTGCGGCGGCTCTCTCTCCTGCTCCTGTGCTGCTACTCTGTCCCGCTCCCCTGCTCCGGCGACAGCAACACGCCCTGGTGCGCGAGAAGGGGGCTGCGCGGCACGCGCCACGGAACCACAGAGACGGCGGCCGCAACTAAATCCTCAGCCTCAACCCGCGCACCCTGGACACCGAGCGAGCCGGATTCGGCTGCCGCCTTCCCAGTAGCGCGAGACGGCCCCGGATTCGAGAGAGGAAGCGGAGGGTGGGGGAGGAGAAAGAATAGGGAATCTCACCTCGCCTCGCGCCTTCAGCCGCCGCCGCAGCTGCTGCTCCTGTTCGCTCCTGTCCGGGCTGCCTTGCTCTGCTGCCTGCGCGAGAAGGGGGGAGGAGTGGGATGCAGCGGTTGTTGTCTCTCCCTCTCTGACTTGGATTTGACGCAGGGGCAGGCACGGGGGCGACGCGGGGCAGGGCGGCAGCGTAGGTGCGCGGGCGATGGCGACACGGGGCGCGGTGGGAGCAGGAAGAGGAAGAAGGTCTCAGGTGTTTTGGTGCTCCGTTGGAGACAGGCAACTTTGGCAGATGCCCTCTCTCTCAACCGCATTCAGGTGTTTTGATCTCTGATTTGCAGCCTCCTCGTTGGAGATAGCCTAATTCTCACGTGAAATGAAGGGGGATCGGTTTACGAGGGTTTTAATGGAAAAGGGGTATTGCTCGCCGTCTACTGCTTCTGTATTCTTTTTGTCAGTACTAGTAATATGACGTTGCAACGGGTGTCAAAAATTCTAAAATAGAGAACACATTACAACTAATATTTATTAACACTTGTACCACATGTTACTTGTATGAACCAAAGAAAGAGCGTCAATCTCGAGGATTTGCCGACTCAGTATTCGAAGATGCTAATAGGAGTAGGATTTGCGTATGTGCGTTAATAGGGATGAGTGTACGTGCGTTGTGAGTGTCTGAGTTGTATTGTGTAATAAAAAAAAAAACATCAAAGCCGGGAGCAGCCAATGTCAATGGTGTCTGTGTTGATGGTTGTACTGACACCGGTTAAGAACAATGGCATCAACTATCTCAAGCAATAGGACCCGGGAGTGAGATTCAACCCTGAAATACCAAGGGCTACTACTTTCTGACTACGGCCCTGTTCGTTGCACCCTTTATAAACTTTAGATTTGTCATATTAAAAGAGAATTTTATTATTTAAGAGTATTAAATAAAATTTAATGACAAATTTTTTTTGACAGATGAATGTTCATTTCGAGACGAATCTAATGAGCTTAATTAATCTATGTTTTGATACAGTGATACTACAGTAACTATTATCTAATCACATCTTAATTACCCTCGTTAGATTTGGCTCGCGAATAAGACCAAGGTTCTATAGTTAGTTTTGTAATTAAACTTTATTTAATACTTTTAAATGATAAAATTCTCTTTGATATGACCTCTATAAAATTTTAACCCATACAACGAACACCCCCTGACCCTCATTTTTGCTGCAACCTGCGTGCACAACAAGTTACCGTGGCTTAGTGAACAGAGTAATATACCATTCAGAATTGATTGTTGTTTCCGATTTGCAGTAGCTACACCATGTTAGACGGTCATACCTTCAGGCATCTATACAAAAGTGATTTTTGTTCTATCAACAGATACGAGGAGAAAATGAAACCGGTGCCATCACAATTACTTCATTAGCCTATGCTGGATCTTGACTGAATCCAAGCACACATCATAACAAGAACGAGTTGTCTGAGTTACAAAAGTTTTGGAGCCTTGACATCATTGTAATTTGCTCGCTTCATGTGTACCATGCTGGATCTTGGATCAGTTGTCTGAGTTGCAAAAGTTCTTAGGCTTATTAGCTGTCAGATTTTGCACAGTGCACATTGACGTATTTGTGGGATCCTGTTCTTTTCAATTTAGTGTAGCCCATAATTTTCCCACCGAAAAAGCTCCCAAAGCCCAAAAACAAAACAAGCACAACGGGTTCTGTTGTTGATGTCTACCCGTTAACAAATACAGCAACGATAAAGCCCAACACATGGCTGACGGTTGGATGATTTCTTTTTGCTGTTGGATTGAGATCTAATGGCTACAAAAAAGTGACTGAGACAAACCCCAAATCTCAGTCACCTGATGCTGAGACAGACCCGAGTTGTTGACGGGAGGCTGATAAGTTGACTAAAGTTTAGGACGTGTTTGGCGCTGGCTTCTTGCCCAGTTTATTCACCTGCTTATGCATTGTTTCCCACGGTAATGCTATAGCAACAGTGAAAGTACTGTTCACAAAAACGAAGAAGCCGGGGCAACGTTTTGGGTGCACTGTAGCTACAGTACTGCTGCAATGATAAACCGGTGGAGAAGCTGAGCATATAAACTCAGCCAAACACGTCCTTAGATGTCCTACTTACAGACATTCGGTGGTTCTTTTGCCAACGTGTCAATTGTTTCTCCTATGTATGCCTATAAGCTGGATTGCCTAATGGACTGGTATTATCAAGCAAAGGTTTGCTGCCTTTTCCAGTTGTATAGTCTCGCTCATTCAAATTTGAAAAAATTCTACTACTGTCCAAATGGAGAAAACTTCAGGTGACCACTGCAATCCAACAATAGATTATTAGATTTGATATGGCCGACAAAAGAATAAAGATTACATTTCAACTATTGACTAATCGGATTTGTTAGGGGAATTATACACCGGAAAACTTGTATTTTTTTTGTGTGTGATCACTTGTATGGTATTTTACACATGCAGTTGTGCTTGTCAAGAGAAACGCACTCACGTGAGGACCTAGGTTGCGGCAGTCACGTCGTGGACAGCGCAGTCACGTCGACTGGTTCTAGTGGTCAGGATGGCCGAGGCTAACGCTGACGAACCACGGCAGCTCCGCCCCCAGCCATGGGAGAAATTTGGGGGCCAGCGAGGAGGTGTAGGATGAGCCCGCGTTTGCACACCTTGGTGGCGTCGTCGCGTCGAACGCCGTGCCGAACACGCAAAAGCCCTTCCACGTAGCCAGCGACCCAGCACTGATGGGAGCCTGTCGCCGCGGAAGTTCCGCTCTCGGGGCACATGCCGATTTCCACCAACGTCGACGGTGACGTCCTCCCCATAGTCGATCGGTTGACAGTAACAGGCCCCCCGCCGCGCTGACGCCGACGAGTGTCGTGGCTAACCACCCTGGCGTCGCGGTAGCATAACACAAATCCGCGCGACCATCGGAGCGTCCCAAGCTCCTCGGTGCGCAGGCGCACGGCGATCCAATGAGCCGCGTGGTTGTAGGCGTAGAACATGTCAGCGGCCATGCCGGCCGCGGCGAGCGTGGACTCGAACCATCGCAGTTCGTAGGTGCTCTCCACCACCCATCCATCCTCCTCACTTTTTGCGGTGGTGGGCACAGATCTAGAGACGCCAGTGGCGAGGGAAGGAAATCAGTAAGAGGAAATGAATTTACGAAAATATTATGTTATGGCAGCGGTAAGCCCAACAACACAAACGCATTATAACAGCGTACCGTAACCTACTATAGCGGCAGTAGAATCTATTGACCTATCGCTACAAATCATTTTTGTAACGGCGGTCTAAAAAACACCGCTAAAAATGGCATCTTAAGTGGCGTACTATGCCATTGTCTGCCTTTATAAATGGCATCTTTAGCGGTGTACTATGACATCACCAGCCACTATTAATGATTTTCAAATAAAAAAAGGCCGGAGTAGCTGGGCTCCGTGTGGACGACGACAGCGAGCCGCTGCTCTGCCACGGGCGAGGCCCGCTGCCACGCCTAGAGGGACTCCGGCCCAGATGCGCCTCGCCGCCGCTCCGTTTTGGGAGAGCCCTAAACGACCACGCCGTGGCACCGCTGCTAAACTATCCTGACGGAGCGCCGCCGCTGCCGCAAGCGCCCACGCCGTTCTTGCCAGGGCCGGGTTGTCCTTGCCGGGACCGGGCCATCCTTACCGCCGCCGCGCCGAGGGAGCGCCGCTGCTCACCGCTGAGCCCAGGCCGCGTCGCTACCGGGGTTGCGGCTGTCGTGCGCACTGTGTTAGGCCGAGGTTGCCGCCTCCACGCCCCTCACTGGCCTAGGAGCCTCCTCCGCCGCTGCCCCCGAGCCGAGGTACGAGAGAGATGTGTGTGAGGGAGAGAGAGATAAAGAAGAGAGATACATGAGGGAGGGAGAGATACGTAAGGGAAAAAGAGCCAAGGGAGAGAGATATGTGAGAGAGAGAGGTGGGAGAAGGAGAGGGATCCGGTGGTCACTTTTCAACCAATGGGAAATCACAATTTTGCAAGGTATGGATCGCTGACGTGGCCATTTGTGTTTTTTTATTTTTATTTTATATTTATTTTGAGGTATTAAACAATCTTAAATACAAAAGTTGTCAACTACAAAGTTTTAGATTTTGTGGAGGTCTACAAATTTCATTTTAGCAATTTCTCCATCTGAGGTCGTTTATAAAATTTGAATTTTAAATTTGAGAAATTCTAACTTTAAATGTACTTTTTGTTAGCAAAATTAATTTAATTAAAAAAATTGTTGAACTACAATGTTGTATAACATCTGAAGATATATAACTTTTATTTTGGTTATTTATTTATCTAAATAACATAGTGGTAGTAACATTGACTATTGACTGAAATGCAAACTGAATCCAGCCAAACTGACTTTACAACATGGAAGCTCCTGATTGGTTTAAAAAATCGACCATATCTAAATATTAGGGAGGAAAAAGAGGAAGAAGAACCCTAAACCCTTAGCTGTTGATGGGCTGGCACTGAGTGATATAAGAGGTCCCAGATCGCCGCCTCCTCCTCGCTGCCCGCCTCAGCCGCCGCATCGTCCTTCCGGTCGTCACCTCGGCCGCCTCTCCGTCGGCGCGCGCGACGCCGGCCGCCGGCCGCCGTCCGGTGTCCCGACCCCTCCTCTTCTTGTCGTCACTGTGAGCCCGCGATCTCTCTCTCTCTCTCTCTCACTACAAAGCCGCCGCCGCTTCTCCAGATCTCAGACGAGGAAGGCGTGAGCTTTCACTTCCCCCTCACCGTCCTCCTCTTCTTCTCTCCGTATCTAGGTAATCATTTTTACCCTTTCCCTCTGTGGATTGAAGTAAGGCAACAAGGCACAACACAAGATCCTCTGTGCTTTTCAGATGTGGAGGTTGTTTAGAATTTAGACTAAGTTGGTGTGCGCATTTTCTTTTCGGATAAATAGTGCAGTTAAACGAGCCCTTAGAGATGCGTGTATCATGATAGATTTATTAGGAGATCTTGGAGTGAGGAGGTGATGTACGGTGTGTTCTTACTGTTGGTGTGTTTCAGGTGTCGAAGGTGGACATGCTTGGCGAGGTGACCTTCCTGCGGTCGGATAAGATTGAGGATGAGCCCATCGTCAACGGCAACGACATCGAGCTCGTCTCACGCTCAGCTGCGCCCATCAACCAGGTGAGCGATATGATCCTCTGTTGCTTAGTCAGTGCTGTCTGATTCGGTTAGATGTGATGCAATAGATGTTGCGTTCATTATGCAGCTGATAGTTCAGTAGATGTGGACACAATTTTAGGAACCATGCCAAGGGGATGGTGGATGGCCCACTTCAACTCCTGTTTTGGTGGCTACTGTCTAGGTTGAATGAAATTAGGTCACAAGACTAGTCTATCACATTGGTTCTCAATCCATTCGTTGTGTTCTGATTTGATGATTTGAGTAGGTAAATCGTATTTTTAGTTTACCCCACCCTAGAATAGTATCCCACACTGTGAGGAACATTTATGCCATCCATGAGTTCATATGTAGCATTGTAGTGTGTAGTTTTTGTGTGGAGATCTTGGAGTGACCATCATTCGGTCCCTTGGTTCAGGTGAGGAAGGTGGACAAGCCCATGGGAGTGATGATCTTGCGGCCCGAGAAGGTGAAGGATGAGCACCTCGATGATCTTGTCTCCCGCTCTGCTGCGCCCATCAACAAGGTAAGAGTAATATGATCCGCTCATTGCTTCGTGTGGAGTGATCTCTGATTCATTTAGATAGATGTTTTGTTCATGTTTTTCTTGATGAATCTGCACATGTGGCGGTCGGTCATCCAATAGGAGTTCGCAATATTAAATGGATTCCAGGGCACGTGAGTGGGCGCTATACCGTGGTCTCAGTTACGTGGTCATAACAAGGAGGAAAACGCAGGTCTCAGTTACGTGGTCATAACAAGGAGGAAAACGCACGGTGTGATAGAAAAGGTGACATGTCGATGAATCTTTAGCTCTTGTTCATTTTTGTCAACAAAGTTCTGTTTCATTATGTCTATTGATGGTTTTTTGATGTTTTGTTCCATGTCATCTGAATTATGTGGGTTTGGTCACGCATCTATCTCGCTGTGTCCGTTACGTGTTGATAACAAGCCAAGGTGGAGAACGCATGATGGTATAGGTGGAGGGATCATGTTTTTGAGATGAGGATCATGTGCAGGCAGTAGTAGTTGTACTGTGTACCTGTCACTGTAGCGACTAATCTCATCCACACACAGCAAGATCGGATGGCTGAGAAATGGTGCAGCAGATAACGTGCGGTTGTTGCTCTTTTCATTTTTGTCAGAATTTTTGTATGATTGCATCAGCTTGGGATTTTTTTTTTTTGATTGCATTTTGTATGCTACACTATACTGTTACCAATGGGGGAGTTCTGCGTTTGACACAGCTAGGCCCAATACCTTGTTAATAACGCTTTTATCGGATCCACACTTAACAATAAGGTAGTTGGTGTGCACTCTGTTGTGCCGCTGATGTTTCAATTGCTTTGTTGTGGCTTTATTGTGGTCGTGTTATTGTGCTGCCACGGTACAGCCTGGCATGCGGATATATCTACATCCACCGGTGGATATTCAATGTACCTTTTTATACAACTATTCAGCAACTTAGGATTAGACAGGTCGCAAAGAAGCCTCATGTCGTGAAGTAGGAGCAACTGAAAACTTTGAAGAGGAGCTCAGTAAACTTGCGGCTAAAGCCAATCTGGACACCCTACTTCCACTTTCCTTTTGATTCGTATGAAAAAATAACGGATTAGAAGGTTAGTATTTAAACAGCAGCAATTATTTAGCATGGACATCGAGTTGCTAGCATACGTATGAGTGGTTGACGAATTCGGCAACAGCATAGGTGGTGGCGACTCTCGACAGCGGACGAACAGTCGAACAGTTAAGGTCGTCAGCCGAACGGCGGCAGCGTGTACGTGACGGCGTGATTTCTTACACAGGGACGAGCCGCTGTCCAAGCCCATCAAGAAACCACCGAAGGAAATCCCAAGCCCAGCAAGAAACCCCCACGACCAAGCCCATCAAGAAACTCTTGTCTTGTCCTATACGTCAAACTATATTGTAACCAACTAAAGTATTACTTATTTACCTATGTGACCATATACCTCCGAATATATAAGACAGTCAGGAATATCACAAAAAACATACACAATACACCATCATTATCATTGGAAATAAAGCTGCTCATAGCTAGCTTTAGAAATTCTTAAAGCTAGAGTTGTAAATAAATTAAGGATCTTTTGTGGACTCGTTTTCTTTTTATTTGACATTAAAACTAATAATTAAAATATTTTAATCCATTTTACAAACTCCAGCTCGCCAAAACCATGCCAAACATGCCCTTGGTTCATTCATCTCATCATAATTACCTCTAATGAGTTTTGAGAGTAAATATAGGAAAGACGATCAAGTTGACTTGTGCATTGCAATAATAGCAACATAAGTAAATCGAAATAAATATTAAGTGAACTCCAAAAAATATGAAACTTGATGGAATGGATAGAGCTTGTTTTTTTATATGAATTTAGGAACAAGAATGAGATAAACTGGAGCTCGGATGGGGGAAGATATGAATTTTACAGTGTTGGTACTTGGTTCTGGATTACTTCCGAAAATGCAAAGGGAAACAACAGTAAAGCACGTGGGTTGGGCTGTACTTGTGTTCCGTTTACAAAGGCTAAAAAAGCCTGTTACTCATGTGGGATTAGAGCAAGGCCAATGCAACACTAGCTTGTAGCTACTTTTGTGTCAGGCGCTGCAGCGTATGAATTTTTTTTTTGGGTTTCACAGCTGTGGGGTTTGCATAGCAGTGGAGGAAAAAGTTGTAGCAGATCTTGGAACCCGGCGCTAGCTGTTACGCCAACTGAGCTTCTCTCTCATCTTTTTTTCCTGCAAAAGCTGACAGCTGTGGGCTACAAACCAAGGGTTAGGGTTGCTCTTACAAAGGACTGTTACTCATATGTGGGCCGCTGAGGCTCTGTTCGTTTACTTTAATCCTAAAGTTTAGTCCAGACAATTTTACTATTTAAAAGTATTAAACAAAGTTTAATTATAAAATCTTTTTACAGATGTGTGTTAATTTATGATACGAATCTAACGAGCCTAATTAAGCTATGTTTTGCTAAGGTTTCTGTAAAAAAATTTGTAATTACACTTTATTTAATACCTTTAAATAGCAAGAATTTTAGCCTAAACTTTAGTCCTAAACGAAACAAACACGCCTTAAGTTAATACACAGAGGACGTGGAGAGAGGAAAAGAACGGTGTAGTCGGCCGAGGAATGGGGGCCCATTTGTCGGCGCACGAGCAGACCGATTAGACAAAATTACGATGTTACAACCTGGGTTAATTTTATTATATTGTAGAGATAATAATATATATTATATAGTATATACTAGTAATATATTCGTGCGTTGGAACGAAAGCTGACAAAATCAAACAAAACTACTTACTCTCTGGTTGAAATATATCATATTAAGGAAAAAGGTAAAAGTAATAATGAAATCTACTAGCATTTATTAAAAGGACGAAAGCACCCGACGCCGCCATTTCTAGCTTTCAGACATCTTCAGTGCCAATGCAATGCATAGCAAGTAAAGTAAAAAATAACGTGTTAAATACAACTAGCCGCATACCCGTGCGTGGAAAAAGATCTGCTAACAAATACTACTTCCTCCGTTCCAAAATAGATGTCACTGTTGACTTTTAGACATCACGTTTGACCGTTCGCTTTATTCAAAAAATTTACTCAAATACAAAAACAAATATGTAATGATTAAAATACATCTAATGATAAAACAAATTGTACAAAAATAAATAAAATTTGTGTAAAAAATTTGAATAAGACGAGCAGTCAAACGTGATGTCTAAAAGTCAACAGTGACATCTATTTTAGAACGGAGGGAGTAGTAAACTGGAACCATGACTAGTTGGGCTCCATTGCATCAAACACCATTAAGACTCACAATTAATATTGCACAAATGCTACATAGTCTGCGTTATAAGTGTTTTCCCCCAAATTTCTGACCTTTTAAAAAAATATTTTTCAGATCTGAACTGTTGAAAAAATTATTTTCAATTTTGACCTCTGAGGTGCGCGCCAGTATAAGAGCAAGGCCATGGGCCGGCGCATCGACAAGCGCAGCAGGTTTTTTGTCAGATAAAGTAAGAGAGAGAGTGCTCTTGGTCGCTGCAGGACGCGCCGATCGCCACGGCTCGCGTGAGCAGGTTGTGTGGGGATTGGTGGGACCTAGCAATAAATGTTGAGATGAATTTGTTGCAAATATGTTTGTTTACTTGTCTGATAGACAAGCAAGCCTATTTAGCATTAGGCTTGCTCTAAGTGTTCGTTTTCACCTCTCTAAATTTTAAACCTCTAAAATGAAAGAGAATCTTGTCATTTAGGAGCATTAAATAAAATTTAATGACAAAACATTTTTGACAGATGAATGCTCATTTCAAGACGAATCTAATGAGCCTAATTAATCTATGTTTTGTTACAGTGATGCTACAGTAATCATCATTTAATCATGGCTTAATTACCCTCATTAGATTCGTCTCGTGAATTAGACCCGGGGTTCTGCAGTTAGTTTTGTAATTAAACTTTATTTAATACTTCTAAATAACAAAATTCTCTTTGATATGACCCCTTTAAAATTTAGATCTCTGGAAACAAACATCCCCTAAGTGGCTCTGAGCATGAACTGAAAAAAGCAAAAGACTCTGGCGCTAGTGTTGGGTGACGTGGAAAGCTTGTCTCTGGCGCTGATTGAGTCATATAGTATATATATTCTAACCCTCCGTCATCGTTACATTGTGCGCGGTGGTCTGCTGGTAGAGTGCTTAACAAATGCTATAAGGTTGCAAGTTCGATCCCCATTTAACGCTATAATTTTTTTCTTTTTTCTCGAAGTTATAGAACAGAGAAGGTCAAGCAATCAGTTTGAAAAGCAAAATTTCATCAATCCTCTACCGTAAAATAAATAAATGCTAAGAAAAACTTCTGGTAGGGTTTGAACCCAGCCAGCATAGAAGATAGCGACTTAGCGAGCACCCAGACCAATGAGCATTTCATGACCATAGATGAAAATAAATAATTTGTATTCTGTATATTTGGTAAAACAAAAAAAAGCAAAACGCCAGCCGCTTGTAATAGCCTTCGATCCCGCACCCACGTAGGGTGAGACACCGCACTACTTGTCTTGGTAAAAGAACTAGCAAATTGACCGTGTGTTTGCTATGGGCGACATGTATTGTGACGTGAGCCAACAAGCAACTTATATATATCAAAAATAAATCAATAGATAGAATTAAGTAATAAATTTAGTAAACAATATTTGCATCTTATGCACTGCAATATGAAATTGAATTCATGACATTAGGGTTTATAATGACGGCCTCTCATAACATTACTTCTCAGTAATCAATAGTGCATCAAGTAGTGGTAAAAGATTTAATTTATGATCCTTGTGTTCATATTAGAACAACAGAGTGCTCATTTTGTAAAATCGCAAAACAGCTGGGCAAAATAGCAATATACCGAAATCCAATGAACCTAAATTGAAAAACTGTGCATTGTTGGAACTGAAACATAAATTCTACCGTCACAAGGGGGCTTAATGAAAACATTTCGGTTTTTCTATTTTGTCTGATTTCTTTGGCTGGTTGGGCTTCTATTGATCCAGCGCAGCGCCGGCCAGAGAAAGAAAGCCCACTCGGCGCAGCCCAGCCAAAAAAAGAAATAAAGCAGCTATAGTGGGAGCGGGAATCGAACTCAGGCCTCTTGGGAGAGAATGGAAAGGCCTTTCAGCCAGACCTCGCTCAGGTAGTTGGCTATAACCGATTCGGTTTATATAACATAGTTCCATGACATTGGAATCAAATTCGATCCGAATTCAAATGGCAGGGGTTTAAAACTGAAAATTTTGGCTGACGACCCTTTTGAGACTTACTAGCAAATTGCCCGTACGTTGCTACGGGATAAAACGATGACACTCACTTCCCTGTTATATATAAATTAGTGTGTTAGTCTACTTAATTAGTAAAGAAAACCTTATAAATTAGCTATGTCGACCACTGAAAGACATGCATATCGAATAGCTGCTAACATAAAGATTAAGCGAAAACAAGCTTTCAAAAAGAAAGACTGAGTGAAAATAATATCCTACTAGACTCTTCTGTTCTAAAATATTTTTCATTCTGGCTATATATAAGGTTAATATAAAATGCTATGAATCTAGACAAGCAGATGCATGTTATGAACATGGACATCCAGAAACATAGCCAAGACAAACATGAGGTTTTGGAACAATTTTGATGGTTGCCTAACTAAACAAAACCTAAATCAAATGGAGAAGTAAGAAAAAGAAACTTCAATCTCGTGAAGAAGGAGAAACATGGAACCTAATGTAAGGGTTACAAATATGGGCCTATCCGAAATAAAGCTTCTGAACCATATTGCATAAAGTATTAGAGGTCAATTTTGACCCTGTGAAGAATCTCCCAAAATAACAGCAGTAAGATACCTTGAACATTTTTTTACCATAATCTATATCACAAAATTGTAATTTTTTGAAATATTTTGATGACTCTTAATGCAGCAAGATTTAACAAGCTGCAATGTTCAACTAATTTTAATAAAAAAAATATGTAGATCAAATAAACTTTGACCAAAAATAAAAGTTACTGGCAGGGCCTTGATCTATAGTTCCAGTAATTTCTCGATTTTTTTTTAGCACTCGAGTATTTGTGATGTTTCGAGTTCAGGAGTCAGGACCCAATCTCATGCCAGATTCATGCAAAAAAAACGAAAACGAATCAAAAGTACGCAGTGGCTGGGATTCGAACCTGGCTCAGAAGTTGGTTTGTGAGTAAAGACAATTAAAGTTTGTAAACATAAAAAGCCTTGGACGACTGAATTCGAATTGATTTCAAAATTGAATTCGGTTTGAACTCAACCGGCAGAGGTCTGAAAATCCGGCTGACGAATTCTTTTATACTTATTAAATAGTAGAGATTAAGAGTAGAGAAGTCATTTTATTTATACTATCCAGCATCATACACCGTATCCAGGCTTTCCATGTCATCCAACACCAGCGCTAGAGGTCCGGATGTTTCTCAACTATGTTCAGTGCCAGTTCCCGTGGCGCGCACCCACCCCCCAGGTCAAAAATGAAAATAATTTTTTCAACGGTTCAAATCTGAAAATAGTTTTTTTAAAAGTCAAAATTTGCAAAAAAAAATAAATACGCGTTATAACTCATAATTTTACCGTTCAATCGATTCGTCAAAAGTTGGGAAAGTCTACACTCTTAACGGATTAGAGCACGTACAATTCATAAGTCGTAGCAAATTCTAGGGACATTGATGAAGTTTTTTAGCCTCTGGAGTTTATATGTTAGAATTTTTTCACAAAGGGGTATATATATATTATAGATGCCTTAAGTTTTAAAATGTATTTTTTAAATCACGTTTGCACTATATCCACGGAAAATGTATTCTCACGCTGTAGGTGCACCACACCAAACAAATCCAATTCTTTTTCAATGGGTGCATACAGCTAATAAGATTGATTTCAACAAAATGTGCATTTTTGAGAGGCAAATAGACCTTTGCCTCACGTGCATAGTAACAGACGATGCATTTTATCACTAGCGTCTCCAACAACTAAAGCATTTTTGAGAAGCAAATGGAGGGAGAGAGGGAGTGTATTTTTGCATCTTCTCTCTCCTACGGAGGCAATGCCTATTCATATGCCACCTCTATTAGAGGTATTTTGGTGATGCATATGCTCTGTGAAGATGCATATTTGGGTTATGCCTATTGGGATGCCCCCTCTCTTCGAGTCAGTCTAACTATACCCACGTACTCAGGGTGCTCACGGTGCATATTGCATCGCAGTGTGCACATTATGCTCCCGACGTCCTGGCCTTGCCTTCTTTCTCTTTGCTCGCCGCACCATCGCTCTAATATCCAACACCACTTTAGCCTAAGCACTGCCCTGCTTCACGACCAAGCCCCAGCAGCCCACTGCGTTGGCCTTACTAACCCTCTCATCTGTCATCTAGTCTGTATTATTCTCGCTCGCCTCTTGGCCCTCCCTGTAAACGCTTCAAATCCATTGCTCATCCAAGAAATAGGACTACTTTCTCATCCAGAGATGTAGGGATTTACCGTGAGGCCAATAAAGGAAGATGAAGGGAGTACGGCGGCAGGCCGGCCCCTATCAAGCATAGCTATCGCATTCCCTTCTTTCCCCCATCCATCTGCTTGTACATGGCTCCATGGTTTCATCTTCCACATGGCCAGAGTAGACGAGCCGATCTCGAGTGAATCTCGTGGGGATCCACCGGATTTGTTGCATACCAAAGCAAAGAAAACGGAGCTCGCAGGCGAATCTGCCACGAATCGAGCCGGGGCAGTGGGGAGAATGGAGCGATGTGAGGGAGGAAGAAAATAGGGAGCAGATGCGTGCAGGAGAGGAGAGGCGATGTTTTGCTTGCGTTTTTTTTTTTTTTTTTTTTTTGCGAGAGCGGTCTTTGCCCACTTGTCGCATTCGAGCTGGAGGCGGGGCGACATGGCCACCAACGACCACAACCACCACTAACTGTTTTTTTTAAGTATATAAGTATAAGTATATAATGTATATAACATATGGTAAATAAATAAACAAACGCACAATCGAGTGAAGGGTACATCCCCACTACACCATGTACTACCTTTGCCTACACTCTCTATTGTTGGCAAAAGGCACATATGCCGACATAAAAGTGTCGGCAAAGGTTTTCCCGACATTTTGAAAACAGTCGGGCTCAAAGCAGTCGGGAAAACCTTTGCCGACACTTATTACCTACGCCGACAGATAACTTGTAACCAAAAGGGCACCCTACGCCGACAGTTAATACCTCTGCCGACAGGCTATCTTTTGCCGACAGTTAGACTTCTGCCGACAGTTAGATACATTTGCCGACAGTTATTATGCTGCAATACGACAGCAGCGCTATGCATTGCTACATGCCCATTTGTAACAAGAAAAGTGTCGGCAAAGCTACTGAAAATGCAAATATTTTAATGCAATACAGATTCAAATGGAGGGGAGCTCGTGAATCCAAAAATGAGGCAAAATTTACAAGCTTCATTCATTTACACAATCCAGCAACAGTCACTCATGAATGTCCCACCAAGGTTCATATCCATCGATCTCATCATAATGTAAATAACATAAAAAATGAGGCTTTATAGATTTCAGATCAAATCCTAACTCAAACATGAAATCCAGATCTCAATGAGTAACAGTAAAAGCTAATTCATCCCCTCTAGTTGCTCTAAAACTCTATAGAAGATTGCCACTCCATAAAACTTCAAACTCCAGCTTGAGCACTTTGCAGCAAATCCTATTCATTTCCAGTTATCTGCAGCATACGTAAATAAAGCTATAAGGAGCAACAATTGATACTTAAATACCATATGTCACGTCAATTCCATCATGGTCTGCCATTTATTTCTTCTTTCATTCAAAATGGGAATACAACATTTATCAGTTTTAGTTTGTTGCCTCAGTGCTAGCAATCACGAAACAATGTGTAGATTATGAGTAATTAGTAGATGGCAAACCATCAATTCACTAGAAAATAGAGGTATATAATATTAGTAATTAGTCGCAAAGCATTCAAAAAAGCAGACAACAAATCCATAACTGTCAATATTACCACTGTACTAACTAAAATATCGCATAACTCGTCATACCACCACATTCTCTAACCACCCTAGTTAGCATATGCACAAGCACGCATTTAAATAGCTATAAAACTACAAATTGCCATTCTGCTTGAAACTGATCGAGGTGACACCATCACTCAGATGCATAGTCTGTATTTCTCCCAATCCCAATTGCGAGATTCAATAGGAAAAAATTGAACATGCAGCAATGAAAGTGGAATACACAGGAGTGTAGTCAGAGGCAAATATATACTCACAATCGAATGGGAAGCTGATAGCTATAGTAGTGATAGACCAGAAATTTCTTCCAAAGTCCCGACTGAAACAAGAAAAAGAAACATCTCAGGTGCTAGAACTGCATCACAACACTTTTAGCCAGCAATACTGAGAATGTGAATTTTGCTGAAGGATTGTAAGATATATCAGAGCAAAGCATCTAGCTAATTCTAGAAGTACTAAACAAATCTCACATGATTAATCCGTCGAACACATGGTATACAACTCATTTAGCGTCCATAGCATGAGTAAAGAAATTTCGTGCTCAGCTTAACAAACAATAAAATAAGTCAGCAAAAGTAAGTTTAGCTATAGCCTTTACTGAAATTGGACAGTGGTGTGCATCTCGACATTGTGCTGATGGATCAGGAAAACCTTGTTCTATGGCAAGAAAGCAAAATATCTATATCTAGTTTGGTTGTACCAAGATTCACAAGCAACAATCTCAAGCACGCGTAAATTTCAGATAAACTGGATTGGAAAACAACCAATCAAATATTTGTAAATAACTTTGGTACCTTCAATGACTTCTTCTATATGGCATCGTTCAATGGTCTGAAATTTTCACCTGCCTAGGCGACTTCCTATCATCCTTAATTAACTGTATGGTTAATTGATTAGTCTGCATAAGACAATGAGTAACTAATTAGTAAGTGGTAGACAATCCATTAATTAATTGTATGGTTAACAGTAGAACATGAGTAATTATTCACGAGCATCACAAAAAAAAAGCAGACCATAAAAGAGTGTAGTAGTACTCAGAGGCATATACTCACAACTGCATAAGAAGCCGATAAACATTGTAGTGATAGACCTGGCATTTCCTTTCCCATGTCCCAACAATGTTCCTGCTTGTAAAGTAAAATTAAATTTAGCTCAGAACGTAACAGCACATTTAGTCGTTGGACAAATATTTAAAAGACATGTAACCATACTGCTTGTGCATTGACCATGTGGATAACAGAATAACAAGAAATAAGAAAGAAACATTTTCAGGTGCTAGAATTTATCACAGCTTTCAGCCAGCAAATACTCAGAAGAACTCGGCGTATTCAAAACATAAACAGGTACAGAACTACCAATTTTCACTGCCACGAATAGCAGTATATTATATTAAACAGGGCCCTATAGTATCAATTGCTACAAGAAAGAGACAGTGCAGCATATATCACATTAATCAATCTCCATACATAGCATTTCTTAACATCACAAACTAAAGAATTATTCGATCGGGTCAAAGCTACTTGAGGTTCAACACAGCTTGATCTGAACAGGTGCACGAATCTGAAAACAGAAGGTGGTGAGAGAGAGAGAGAGAGAGAGAGAGAGAGAGAGAGAGAGAGAGAGAGAGACCAGCGACTTACCACGGAGCTCGGCCCAACCTGCTGGAGGCACAGAGGTGGATCCGCTGCTGGATCCATCCGCCCCCACCCCGGATCCGCCTGAGCCTGAGGAAGAGCCGGACGGCCTGCTTGCTGACCTTGGGGGTGAGAAGAGGCGGGTGGCTCGTGGAGATAGAACTGATGCGGTGCAGAGGAACAGGTGCGGCGGCTGTGGAGATTGGGGGCGCGGCGGCCGCGGAGATTGAGGGCGCGAGACAAATATGGTAGGTGGGCGAGCAGCGGCGCTGGGAGGAGCGACTGCTGGGCAAGGCGAGGCGCCGGACGGCAGCGAGATGGGCAGTGCACCGGCTCCTGCTAGCGGCGGCGTGGCCTGAGGGGCGGGGCGCTCGGCGGCGGCTGGGGAGCGGTCGGTCGATTGGTGTTAGGAGTGGCCAGTTTTTTTTTTTTGAAAGTAGGAGTGGCCAGTTGCGTGGGCTGGGCTTGGCGGAATGTTTTCCGAGCGGACCCAGCAACCAACGCCGACAGTTAACAAGATACGCCCACAGATGCTTAAGACTTGAAAAGCTACGCCGACAGTTAGAGAAACGCCGACACTCTTCTGCAATTATTGCCGACACATATGCTGAAGCTGAATCGATACACATTCGCCTACAGATAATTTATGAGTGATGAGCTATCTTTCCCTACACTTCACTGTTGCCAAAAGTGTGCCATGGTGTAATGCCCGTTGGAAAGAAACAAAGGGACGTTCATTCCAGGAGTATTACAACGTGAGTAGGCTACTAACGTACGGGAACAAATCAGGAACCGTTTCACAACAAGCTACTCGAACTCTTTTCAGAAAAAACGCACGGGAGAAGAAAAGGCGGATGCATAGACGGTCGAAGAGGCAGAGGACTGACGGACCGCTTTGGATTAGCTTTATTAGGATTACTAGCAAAATGCCCGTACGTTGTAACGGGAGAAGAAAAAACACGAGACAATGTACTTTGCCCTGTAGCTAGTTAGCTGTTTTAATTCACCGCCTACAATACCATGATTAAAATCAAAATTAGCTTGATGGTACAGAAGCTAGCATGCAAACCTAAACGTTTTGTTAGCCTTTAGCTAAATTATTTGTTCACACTGTTTTTTATTCAAAGAATAGCAGAGGTGCACACAGCCTCATACATACCTTTTTCCCCTTAAAATCTGTACATACAAACAGCAACGGCAAATAAAAAAAACAGCAACGGCAAATAAGTAGTAGCAGCATGCAAACGCAAGCAACAATGAGGGGAGCAGCTATGCAAAAAGGAGAGCACGCGGCCACAGGAGGCGAGACCCACAGCCTGCAGCGGGCGCGTCATGCACAAGGGCTGCAGTGGGCGCGTCATGCACAAGGGCTGCAGTGCTCACGCGGTCTGCATTTGTTTTTTTTTTTTAGCCTGCTCACGGCCTGCAGTGGGCACAACTGCAGTGGCCTTCTATTATGGGCCACAACCAACGACCCACATGCCAATATGAAACAGCCCAAGTCACAAAGACATGACGTTTCTCTCGTCTTCTTCATCCGTTCTCGTTTCCACTTCATTAGCCATATGTTAATCTCCTCTTTCATTTCTCATCTTACTTGCTAGTGTTGTCTGGTCCCTTTTGATTTTTCTGAACATGTTTCCTCCTCGAGATCTTTTTATTCAAGGTTGGTTAGTTCAATTAAACTAATCAACATCGTATATAAAAAACTGGAATAGTACTAATGAATTGTAACAGGGCATAGGAACTGAGTTGGTGGCATAGGGCATATAGGGTAAATCAAGCAGGGTTGTAGAAACAGATGACACGTTCACGTAGAGCTCGGCCACTCCACTCTACACATCTCAAAAAAAAAAGAAAAGAAAAAATTCACGTACACGATCAGCTAGAATGTAGGCTTCACGGTTATTCCTAACCGGTCATTGTACATGTATAAATTGCTCGAGATCAATCAATGAAATGCTCGATTAGTGAAGTGGGTCTTGGCCTAGTGGTTAAGGCACCTAAATAGCATATTTGAGGTTTTGGATTCGACTCTCCGTGAAAGCGAATTTTCTAGGATTTTTGTGTTTTCAGCGGTAGGTAACGTGACCGTAGACAGCGAGGCGCCAGTGGCGACTTCGTTAATCTCAAAAATTTGCCGGCTTAGTCTTCGAAGATGCTTGTAGAGGCAGGGTTTGCGTATGTGCGTTTATAAGGATGAGTGTGCGTGCGTTGTGAGTGTCTGAGTTGTACTATGTAATAATAATAAAAAAGAAATACTGGATTACATCTATATCATAATGAATATTCCTATGCACTGCAGACTTGGTGGCCGAGCCTGCCGACGTTCTTCACTGGAGTAGCCCGGGGGAGGGCCAACCGTCTGAAACTTGCGGCGTTGGGCCAGCCCATCGGGCAAATGACGCCGACGGGGTACATCCTCTCGGTAGCAATGGAGGCCCGGGCCATGAAGCGGCCAGTGCCACGTAAGAATTTAATTTGTGGTTGCGTACATCTTCGACCCTGACACCCCACTAACGGTACTGTTTCTTGTGCATGTTGGCATGGCGACCATATCTCTGTAGGTAGCTGTGTTCCCGTCGCCATTACCGTGGCCATGGAGGCGAAGCACTTGTTTATGTACGGCTTCACTTGGCCGGCAGCGAAGCCCGACCACCTGCTCAAGAAGTGCGAAAGCAGCGGCATCTGGACGCCGGAAAATGCAGCCAGCGTCACAAAAGTCCTAAACAAGGTATGTGACCTGCATGGTGTGCTCATCATCACCAATAATAAGGCCATCAACTCTGATTCAGCACTGTGTCCCCGCCTGCAACTGAGATCGTGGCAAAAGCACAACTCGGAGGTTTACTCCGACGGACTCTGCAGGGAACGGGTGGCTATGCTCGTGGACGGCGGCCCCTGCGTCGCGAGGATCTCCCAGAGCGTGGATAGGCGCGACGAGGTCGGTTTTCACGCCGTTGTCTGCTTCGGGTACCGTCTCTGCGACAAGCAGATGCGTGTGCTCGTGTTGGACAATGACGATGAAACCGGTCCTTGGTGCTGGATCCACCTTGAGCAGATCGACACGATCTACACCTTGGATGTGGCGTGCCTAGACCGTGAATCTGTGCGTCTTCATGAGGAAGCTGGTTCTCCTTGAGCTTTCCTGGTGCATGGCATCTAGGTGAGGTGTACTCACGTCGGTTTCACTTTTTCTTCGAAACAATCATGAATAATTCAGGCCAGCATATGCTACGTGCTTCTGTGACATGTTTAAACTGAAAAGTCGACAGCTTACATTATTGGCTGAACATTGTGTTAGCCCCAGATGTCCCAAGAGCCTCACTTGCATTTCGGTTAATCCGGTTATTTCGGTTCGGTTAAATCGGTGAATAGATATTTCGATTTTGGAAAAATGCAAACCGAAATTAGTGTGAAAATTATATTAACCACGTCATTCGGTTTCAGTTAATTCAACTTCGGTTTCTATTTTCACCGAACAAAGCGAGATTTGTTATAAAAAAAAGAGCGATCCGGCGCCCCGCCTAGCTCCCTGCCTCCCCTCCACGACAAGACGGCGCCCTGCCCAGCGGCCCCAGCTCCCCTTCTCGGCAAGACGGCGCGGCGGCGCCCCGCCTTCCTTCACGCTGGCGCATCCCGTTGAGCCTCCGCCGTCGCGCGCCCCCGCAGCCCCCTCCCTTAGCCTGCCGCTGCGAACCCTAGCGCGATTCGCATCCGCCGTCGCGTGCCGCCGCTGTGACGCATCCCTCCCCATCCGGCAGCCGCATCACGCTCCGCCCTGCCTTCGCTCCCGCACCGCAAGGTCCGCAACAGAAGGAAGGAATCGGTGGCTCGGGTGCTAGGTTAACGAATGAATGGGCTGGTGGGCGGGTGATCCTAATGGTTGATGGGCCTTGTTTGTATGGGCCATGTACAGAAACTTCGGTTTACTCGTTTTTTCGGTTAATTCACTTCAAAAACCAAACAAATGACCGAGAACCGAACAACCCAGAAATGAAAACCGAACCGATGACCGAACACCGAATTAACCGAGAATTTTGGTCAATTCGGTTCGGTTGTCGATTTTCCGGTTAACCGGTCCCAGGCCATGCATATGGGGTAGAGGAGTATTGTCAAGTTGAAGTCGCAATTTTAAAATGTTGACCAATTAAGTTCGTTCCAATTAGCTCTGTTCTGGAATTTTTAATTCAAATTCTGGACTAAATTTGAATGTTTGGCAATAACAAAGTTTGTTCCTTAGACTGATTGTCACCACAAACAAATTGTGGAAATTTTTGAGCTCTGGAAATATTTTAACTGGAGGTCAAGTTATGGCTAGTCGATGTGGACTCGGAATAACTTTTCAAAGTTTCCTTTACCTTACAGAATTTAGAGCTTTAGGCTGTGCATGTCGATGGGACTCCAGAATACATGTTGAGAAGAGGTATGCCAATTGTTTGTGATTTTCCGAGCTAATTTGTAGCTTTTACAGCGTACACAAAAGGGCCATATGTGATGTACCAGGAAGTCAAATCGAGCGGCCTCACCGGTTGAAAAGTACGATCGGCAAGCCCGCGGGCGCCACGTGGACACCGCCGGTAGGGCAGCCCCACCTGGTCGGCCCGCCCACGACCACCTGGTCACACCACATTATTCCCTCCTACTAGCTCTTAGCTATATCTATCTTTCGGGAAGCTCTAGGGGTCAAATTGACGCTAGCATTCTTTGTAGGACCCCTATGCGCACTCCTTTGACGCAGTTTCCTTTTTAATCCCTAGCCGCCCGGATTTTGCAATCCTGTCATCGCGGTTCATCACTGTCAATATAGCATCCCACCTTAAAAAATAAGGGGTTATCTTAACAAGATTTGCTTAACAAGTTTGAGATCGGGTGACTTGACGACGCAAGAGTTTTAAAAGACACACATATGCATAAATAAAATAGGATACAAATTTAAATTCAATTATTACAACTATGATTCACATTTGATTACATAAAAGAATTTGAAAAGCATAGCGGAAGCGATATATAACATGACTTCATTTATCCTACGATGAAGCACATCGAACCCGTAGATGCGCCTCATTCTTCTTAGCGAAAGGAGCACATGCAAACAAATTTCAATAAAACCCTGAGCAACTAATACTCAGTAAGTCTTACCCGTCAGCTTGGCCTTCTAAGATCAACTTCTAGCATGCAAGGGGCTGACCATGGTAGTGTAAAAGATTGCATAAAAGAAGCACCAGAAGGTAATCTTTGCTTTTAAATTTTAGCCAAATTAAAAAGATTCAGGTACCTATTTTTAGGTATCCGCGGGTTAATTGCTAATTGAAAGGCCAGGTTACCTCCAAAATAACCAAGGATTCGTCGTCTGACCTCACGAACGGCAGTAATGTTAAATTAAAAGGTGTCGGATATTTATTTTTAGGTATCCGTGGGTTAATGACTAATTGAAAGGCCAGGTTACCTTCAATAACCGACGGTTCATTGCCCGACCCCACGAACGACAGTAATGTTTTGCCTGACCCACGAATGGGACCTACGGCCCCAGAAGGGTGGCCTCCAACCCCTTGCGGGAAGTTTCGGCCTCGTACGACCCCTCGGGTAGGGCCCGCGAACAATGGGGCGCAAGCTCCCGCTCATCCGCCCCCTTGGCGTGCCACCACGTCTCTCCCGACCCCCTTGGCGTGAGAGCATCTCCGCTTCGCACAAAAGCTCCCAGATGTATGGTCCCCACACTCACCCATGGAAGGGGAGCAACTAGACCTCGGCCCCGTTCGTTTCCTTTAGTCTTAAAATTTAGTTCAGAGAGAGAATCTTGTTATTTAAGGATATTAAATAAAGTTTAATTACAAAACTTTTTTACAGATGGGTGCTAATTTACGAGACGAATCTAACGAGCCTAATTAAGCTATGTTTTGCTACAGTGACCATCGTCTAATCATAGCTTAATTACCCTCATTAGATTCGTCTCGCAAAGTAGCTCAAGTTTCTGCAAAAAATTTTGTAATTACATTTTATTTAATATATTTAAATGATAAAATTTTACAAGTCTAAATTTAGTCCTAAAGAAACGAACAGGGCCTAGCGGGCCACGTGGGATGAATCACTTTAGCTCATGCCTGTAACGTGACTGGCCGCCCTGCACGTCTCACAGTGACGCATGACGTGGGCGGCGAATGTCGCTGCAGTACGTTCTTGTGTCAGGAGCACAACAGGGAACAACAGGAGTCGGACAGTATTCGGACAAGCCACAGGGACAACACACACCTTCACGTCATCAACCCCAGATCCGGGGAAATCGGAGCAAGTATTACCGGCAACTGTACATGCATGTTTTCTTCTTGTCCTTTCCTCCATGTGAGTCGTTTCCATCTCTTGAAGTATAAAAGGGAGGTCGGATGACCGGAAGAGAGGAGGATTCAAAACATTCACACATACACGCACTTGAGATTTGGGAGCTCATTTCCTCTCTCCCCTGCTTGTAACCCTTGCTATGAGTAAATCAACACAAACCACGAAACACTTCAAACTGAACGTAGCAGTGCGTTCGTTCCCGAACTACTATAAACCACTGTCTTAATTGCAAATCACCACCAAAATCGAGCGCATAGTTACAAATTTACTCGTCAACCGGTTTTTTAACATAGACAAAATTAAAGGGTTTTGCATAAATGTAAATATTATCAACCTACACTAAGCAATATATGGTTGCAATACAATTTATTGAAATAACAGAATAGCATATAAACACCCTCATGTGCACTTTATATTACGATGTGACGCAGTGAACATGCAGTACTCAATAATCGTGAGGGGCGGCGATTCAAATCAATTTACATCTTGCAGGAGAAACCCGAGACACATGACGTACGCATACCCACAAAGAGTCACGCACGTCAACCTTTCAAAACATACCATAGAGGTTGGGCCATTTAACACCTCTCCCAAGTACAACGTCCTCCACGACAACGGGGCTATCCATGGTTTGCCGATGAACTTTTTCAAATATCACCCTAGAAAAAGAGGTGGGTTCGCATCCAACCACTACAATCATCGAGTTACATCGGTTTACTAGTGCCCAAATCACTAACATGCATCTGGTACTGTTCAAACTTGTTTGAGCATGGTCACATTTCTGTCAACCAAGATGGCATCAAAGTAATGTCTATCCCCGTCACATAAACTGCTGGAAAATACATCGGCATGTCTTGCTGGCTCTGTCAAAGTTGTCCAACTCTCCTCGCCAATCTAAACGAAGTCCATGAGCTCCCAGTAGAAGATGAGGATGACTATATGACCCACTGCCTGCCTCGGCGTGCGATAAAGTACAACCCGCTGCAGATACGGTTTTCTTCCCTCATATGCTTGCCGGCTGACCTCTATATCTGTACCCAGCATCTAGGAGAAGGTAGGCAGGTTGCGAGTTCTATCAGTAACTGTATTGTAGAGCTTCGGATTGTACTCTTTATCGTCGCTGGTAACCATCCAGTCATCTTTGCCTTCTAACCAGCTCTGCCCTCTCAGTTTGTCCAGGCACATCAACCACGTCCAGACACCATATATCCCCTACAACATGCAGACCAAACTTCCTTGCCTCATAACCAGCATCAGTCGTCTGCGCCCAAGCACGATCGTAACCAGATGTGATAAGGATGGGGAGGCCAGACCATACACGGTGGACCTGCTTGCAAGCTTTTTAAAATGGCTTGCAAATGGAAAAGGACCGGCAAATGTGATAGGGATATCCACATGATTCTCCCCCTCTTCAAGACGATTCGTCCTATCCCTATCAAAATGCCAAGGCCATCAACCTTCTCCATGATGTAGCGCGTGAGGTCTAGCCAAAGGGTGTTCCATTTGTTTACTTACCCCCTTGTCCATGAATAAGTAATAATAAGTAATGAGCACATAGATGAATATTAAATTAGACTCTGCATACCTATGTAGCATGTGATGATGTATATATATCAGATTCAGGTGAATGATCGATTTTGATGAAATCGATTAGAAGCATGGTGCGTGCAACATGAAATAAAAGCGATTGAGTTAACTTACATTCTCCAACGTTAGGAGGTCTCGCCGCCATCACCCCTTGTGGGAGCAGCAAAAATCCTCGCTTGGGTAGAGAGCAGTGTATCGCCTGCAGATGCGTCTCCAAATACGCCGGCGGAGTTCAGACCGTCGACGCGGAGCTGACTCAGGTCCACCCTATCATCATCTCCGGCCATAGTGGTCGCTCCTCTCTTCTTGAAACTAAGCACAAATCGATTGAACATGGTAGAGGTACGGTAGGGTGCATGTGAGAAATAGATCCAGATTAAATTGCAACCGTGGATAAAATCAGCAGCCAAGTGGATTGAGAGACATACGAACGCCTTACCTTGAAAACTCGAAGTCGAAGACGGTGAGGACAGATGTGAGATGCGCGGTTATTGGAAGAGGCAGAGTATTGGGGTGACAATGGGAAGCGGGGAACAGTAAAAAAGGGGCGATTCAGGGAAGACAAAGCCGCATGACTATTCATTACCAAGGTTGACTTGTGCACGAACCTGGTCCTTTCACCAATATGTGGGTCCAAATTGGTTATGGGACCACCGGTCATTCAATTATGAGCGGACGAAGCCCGCTACCAAGGAACGCCCCCGGCCCCATGTGAAACACCGACAAAGGGAGGGCACCCGAGCTAACCACAGATAGCCCAGCGCGGGTATCGCGTGGATGACGTGTGTCTGGGAGAGGAAAAATCGTCCCGGCTTTATGCACTATTACAAAAATGACCTAATATGACACAACACATTTTACAGTAGTGGCGGACACAAAGCGATGCGTCATTGCTAGCTCTGCGCTAGTTACTGTACCAAGTATTAGTGGCGGACAGGATGACATAATCGCTGCTATAGGAATAGTGAAAGCTACCAGTGGCGAACAAGATGATATTAGTGCCGTCCGCAACTGAAACACGGCTAGTAGTGGCGGACGCTGACATCACCACGTCCGCCACTATAAGTCTCTTCAGTAATGGCAGACGCTGACCTCACCCTGTCCGCCACTACTGTAAAATATATATTTGGTTTTAATGAGAGACACCCTTTAACTATTACTTATGATCTTATTTGAATTGATGCAAATTATTATTTATTTATGCATTTGAAATCAATTTATACATTTATAATTGTATTTTGATACTTTTCATGCAAATTATGATATATTTGAATCTTATAACTGAATTAAAAGAAAAAATAAAGAAGACATTAAAAATATTTTATTTTACATTTGGGAAATACTATTTGTTCATATTTAATTAAATACATTTAGAAAATATTTTAATTTACATTTAAAGGGAGTAAGAAAATAAAGGAAAATAAAAAAGTGGTGCTTGGGTAGGATTTGAACCTGGCATCTCAAGGAGAAGAGGGAGTAGACTTTACAACTTGGCTACGTGCAACGTTAAGTGAACATTGGCATTTTTTTGTTTAAGGGGGTGTTCGTTGCATGGGGTCTAAACTTTAGAGGGGTCTAAACTCTAGATAAGTTATATTAAATAAAGTTTAATTACAAAACTAACTACATAACCCTGATCTAATTTGCGAGACGAATCTAATGAGGGTAACTAAGTCATGATTAGATGATGGTTACTGTAGCATCACTGTACCAAAACAAAGATTAATTAGACTCATTAAATTCATCTCGAAATGAGCATTCATCTGTCAAAAAGGTTTTGTCATTAAATTTTATTTAATATTCCTAAATAACAAGATTTTTTTTGATGTGACATGCTCTACATTTTAGAGGGGGTGCGCCGAACGCACCCTAAATACTTTATCTTCGCAGCAGCAGTGACGACATCAGCGTCGGCCACTAAGATTCCTTTTTCAAGTGGTGGACGCACAACTCGTTTTCCCTTTTATATGCCGTCCGGCGGTGCTGTTGCAAAACCCTAAACCAGGAGGATAGTAGACCTTACAACCCGGCTACGCGCGACGTTCAGTAGACATTGGCATTTTTCTGTTTAAGTAGTTTATCTTCGCAGCGGCAGTGACATTCGTTTTTCAAGTGGTGGACGCACAACTCGTTTTCCCTTTTATATGCCGTCCGGCGGCGCTGTTGCGAAACTCTAAACCAGGAGGATTTTTCGCCCGCGACGCTGTTGGGCTGGCGAAACCTTATATACCGCGCGCCCTGTTTGGGCCGGTTTGCGCCACGCTTTCGGCCCATGAACGCGTGGTCATCATTGCTCATTGCACGCCGTCGCAAACTCGCACACCGTCGAGTTTGCTCCGCCGCAGTCCTCGCGCGCCGCCGGCGCGGTCGAGCGCGACCGTAGAATCCCTTAGTGCGTGGAGTTTGTACCCCCCTAGGTTAGGCCTCCACCCAGCGGACATAGAAGAATCACATTGTTGGAGTGATTGGCGTGGTGGCGGAGGTGGATGGTGGCGGAGGCGGCGGGGGCGCCGCCGGAGCCGGGGGCGGTGGAGGCGGCAGGGGCGTCATAGTCGCCGGATTAGCGTGGCGGTAGAGGCGGCAGGGGCACCGCTGGAACCGGGGGCGGTGGAGGCTGTAGGGGCATCACAGCCGCCAGATTAGCGCGGTGGTGCTGTCACTAAGTAGATTCTGACGGAGCCGGATTAGCGTGGTGGCGGAGATGGCGGGGACGCCGCGGTAGCCAGGGGCGGTGGAGGCGGCGGGGGCGTCACGGTCGCTGGATTAGCGCGCATGCCGTCGGGGATGCCGCCGGGGACGGCGCAGGGGGGCGGGGCGGGGGCGACACGCCAGAGTTCGGTTGCAGGAAGACGACTTAAAACCGCACGGTGGTTAACCAAATGTAGCGCGTGCGGGCTCGATCAGCGATCTCTTCAATCGATCGCGATCCCCACGAGATCAAACTGCCTCTCGATCGATTTCGTCTCTGGACAGATATATATACTCCGTACTCGAAAACGAGCTTAACAAGCAGACACGCGACGCGACCCAGGAACTCTCTCGTCCCTTCTGTAGCATTTCCTGTAGCTTGTTCTTCCCCATTCGATTTTCCTTCAATCCGTTACTCTAGTTGGCTGAATCCTAATCTCATCTTGTTCAGGCGCTAGAGCTTTCTCTGATCTGTGGATTAGTTGTTGATTTGTCTTGCTATTTAGGTCGATTTTCTCAGCTTTCAAGGAGTAGAAATGTGAGTCTTCTCAGTTGCTCCGGACGGCACTGCCCATGGCGGCAGCTGCTACTTGTTGTGGATGCTTTTAGTTTCTACTGGTGCTGCTCTGTTTGTGACTGATCCCTTCGAATTTCCTTACTGTTCTTTCTTCTCTGCCTCCTCGTGTCTTTATCGCCCACCACTCTGCTTCCTACTCTTTGTATAGCTTGCCTGTTAGTTTCCTTTACAGTTTTCCTATATGGACGTAGGCGTGATGCCTTTTCCCTCTCGCTCTAATCCCCACCAATCTCCTGCCCTCCCATCAGTTTCTCGCAATCTCTCGATAAATCTTCTCTCATGGAACTGCAGAGGAACGGGTGGTTCTCTCTACAGTTCAAGGATGCGCCATCTCTCAAGGCTAATCAGCTCTACTAAAGCCAAGGTGATATTTATATCTGAGGTAAAATCTAATAAATACACTTCTAATGAAATCATGCATGCTTTTCCTGTTCACGATAGTTTTATTGTCCCCGCTGAAGGAATCTCTGGAGGCTTATGGCTTTTGTGGACTGAAGATGTAGAAGTAACAGTGGTCAAGGCTAGTTCTAATTTTATTTTAGCTAATGTTGGTTATATTATGGCTAATATAAGGTTTAAGCTGGTCTGTGTGTATGGTGATCCTTACCATCTTCGCACGGATGATATTTGGACTGCTGTGTATGATTTTGCAAAAGTGGATAACAGTCCACTCTTTTGTATGGGAGATTTAAATGAGCTTATGGATGTTGATGAAAAGTTTAGCTCTTCTTTACCTAATCGTAATCGTATATTTCCTTTTCGTAATCTTATTAAGAGTTGTGGTCTTATAGATTTAGGTTACAATGGGCCTGCCTATACTTGGACTAATAGGCGCTTTTCTTCCAAACCCACCTTTCAAAGATTGGATAGGTGTCTTGCTAACTCAGTTTGGTGCAGTGCCTTTCCTAATACCAATGTTTACCATCTTCCTTTGGTATATGGAGATCATGCCCCTATCCTTGCTGTTCCTCTCTCCAATAACTCTATTAGGAAAAGGGCTTTTAAATTTGAAAATTGGTGGTTATTTGAAAGAGATTTTTAGGATGTTTCTATAAGCATTTGGAGCAGGTATGGAAATCTCCCTTTTCACAAAAGAATTAAGCAGCTAGGTTTCAATTTTGCTCTATGGTCCAGGAGAAATAAAAAATCTTTAACATATCAGCTTAAACAAATCGAAAGCAAAATCGCTAACCTCCAAGCTCTTCCTTTTGATTTTCAGAACCATAAGATGGAGGATGATTTAACAAGACAGCATGCTCTTATTCAAAATAAGTTATCAGAATGCTACAGGCAGAGGTGCAAAAAGAGATGGATAGCACAAGGAGACAGAAACACTTCTTTCTTTCATAACAGTGTTATTAAAAGAAGAAGGAAAAATAGAATTATTTCCATCTCTAATCCCAATGGCATTACTGTTAACAAGGATGAGGAAATTGCAGATTGCTTTATAAACTATTTTGTAGATCTTTTTTCCTCTTCCTTGCAGGGAACTGGAAATACTTATGCTGATTCGGAGCAAGGAAGGATACAAGATGAAAGATTAACTGAGGCTCCAACTAAAGAAGAAATTTTCAATATCCTAAAAACTATGATAGGAAATGCTGCTCCAGGACCTGATGGTTTTAATGTCACATTTTTCAGGTTTGCTTGGAACTGGATTGGTGAGGACATATATAATCTGGTAAGAGCTTTTTATTCCCACAAATACATGCTTGATAGTCTTAAGAAAACTAATATTGTTCTCATTCCTAAGAAACATGTCTGTTTCACTCCTTTAGACTATCGGCCATCAGCCTTTGTAATGTTGTTTATAAAATTATAGCTAAGTCTCTTGCCCTTAAGATGCAGCCTTACTTACCTGATTGTATAATCAACTCTCAATATGCTTTCATCAAGGGGCGCAGAATTTCTGAAAACATTGTCATCGCCCATGAAATTATTCACTCCTTTCATCTTAAGAACTGGAAATGCAATGGCTTTATGTTAAAGCTAGATTTAGCAAAAGCTTTCGACAGAATCGAATGGAGCTTCATAAGGTATGCCATGCGTCGATTGGGTTTTAATGAACATTTTATTGATCTTGTTGCAACTTGCTTTGAATGGCCTATTTTCTCTGTCATCATTAATGGCCAATCATATGGTAAGTTTAGGAGTACAAGAGGAATACGGCAAGGGTGCCCTCTCTCTCCTTATCTTTTTATTATTGCCATCAATGAACTAACTTGCAGGTTGCAAGATGCGGTTTCGGACAATAGAATATGTGGCATTAAACTAGCTCCTCTGGCCCCATCTATCCATTCCTTATTGTTTGCAGATGATGTCATAATATGTGGGCAAGCTTCTATCCAAGAGGCTGAGATCATCAAAGGCATACTTGACTCTTTTTGCAGGGACTCAGGTCAAATCCCAAATTGGAGCAAGTCTTCAATTCTTTTTAGCACAAATACCCCCACTAATCTGCAGGAAGATATTAAAAATATTTTTCAAGTCTCTGACATGAATCACAATTCAACCCACCTTGGTAATCCTTTATTCACAGCTCACATTCCAAAAACCAAGGTGTATGCTTTTCTTAAAAACAAGTTCAAATCCAAATTCAATGACTGGAAAGCAGATATGATCTCTCATGCAGGACGCTCCACTCTTATCAAATCTGTGTTTTCTTCAATCCCTATTTACTATATGTCTCATGTTCTTTTTCCAAAAACCTTTACTGACGAGCTTACTTCTATTATCAGACATTTTTGGTGGAAGGGAAATAATCCAGATAATAGCAAGAAGCCTCTATGCCTTACAGCTTGGGAAAAATTTTGCATTCCAAAAGGGGCTGGTGATTTAGGCTTTAGGAATCTAACCACTCTAAACATAGCATTGATCACTGGCTTAGCATAGAGAATGTTGACAAATACAGATGCGTTATGGGCCAAAATTTTAAAAGGTAAGTATTTCCCAAACACTTCTTATTGGTCAATGAGTACTAATGGACCTAAATCTTGGACATGGGACTCTATTCTCAAGGTTAGAAATATTCTCAAAAGAGCAGTTCAGTGGCAACTTTTTGAAGGCAATATTTCTATTTGGAATCAGCCTTGGTGTCCAGGTTGGGAGAATATTTACACAAATCTCAAAGAGGGAGCCATGCACTTGAACCTTCCTATTAAAGTGTCAGAATTATGGCTTTCCCAACCAAAACGATGGAATCAACCTTTGCTTCATTCTATTTTCAATGCAGATTTTGTTAATGTAATTTTGCAGGTACCTATTTCTCAATCTGGAGGAAAAGATGAGTTAATCTGGAAACCAAACAAGAAAGGGATTTGGACAGCACAAAGTGCTTACAAGCTCTTACATCAGGAAAAAATCCAAGAAACAATAAGTAAACTAAACATGTCCCCTCAATCAATGTCCATCATAAAAAATATTTGGAACAAAAAGAATATTCTTCCAAGGGTGCAGATGTTTATTTGGAGGCTTTTAACTAAAAACATTGCAAACGCTCAACGTATTCACAGAAGAATGAAAAATGTTTCTTCAAACTATGCACGTTGTAGCAAAGTGGAGAATGATGAACATATTTTCTTTCACTGTCCGTTTGCATGAGCAGTATGGTTTGCTTCCCTGTTTGCTATTCGATCAGATTATCTCACTGGCTCTTGTGCGAATATTATTTATTATATGCTTAATAATCTCCCTTCTGATGAAGACCAAGATCTCGTCTTCTACATTTTATGGTTCATTTGGAAAACTAGAAACCTTCACCGATTTCAGAAGAAAGAAACTTCCACCTTGTCTGTTGTTTTCCAAGCTAAAGCAGCTCAAAAAGCTCAGTATGAGGCTTTTGGTGTGGAGAATATTTCGTGCAATACATCTTATGTCTCCCACATCCTTAACTCTCTGGAGCCTGCTAATAGCTCCACTTCTCACTGTCATTGCAAAATCAGATGCCTCTTATCATGCAGGTCAAGAATCAGGTCTCGGAATCCAAATAAGCTTCTCTGGAAAACAAAGGAATGTGGAGTCTGCAAGCTCAAGCTAAAACTTATATTGCAGCCTCCCCTCTTCACGCTGAAGCCTTAAGCATGTATCTTGGTTATCATATTTTATGTTTCTTGCAGGTTAAAGAATGTGATTTCTTTTCAGATAATGCTACACTCATCTCCTTCATGAAAAATAGTCAAGAATCAGCCCCAGATTGGAGATTGAAGAGCATCAAAAGAGATATGGAAGGCAATGGGAGAAACATGAACATGAACTTTTTCCATGTTCCAAGAGAAGAGAATTTCATTGCAGATGCATTAGCTAAAAGTTCTCTATCTGGTTTTAGGGACGGTCCTAGATTCAGTTGCTTCAATATTAATCATAGTAATGGCTGTCCTGTAAAAGATCTTCTTAATAGTTTTCCTACCTGGGCTGAACTTTGTAATCTTATTTGCATATAAATGAAATCCCTTTAAGGGTGTGTTTTCCTTCAAAAAAAAAAAAAAAAAAAAAATGTAGCGCGTGCGGTGTCCAAAGGGCCCGGTCGGGCTGCCAAAATTTCCCGCGGGTCGCCGCCGTGCCGTGCCTCCGCGCCTCTGCTCCTTGCCGACGTCCTCCTCGCCGTGCCTATCCTTCTCGCAACGCTGCCGTCGCGGGACCTCGCCTCCCCGTGCGTCGGCCCCCGGATCCCGCCGCGCCGCCGTCGTGAGACCTCACCTCCCCGTGCGCCGCTGTCGCGGGACCGTGCCTCTCCTCCTTGCCACGCCGCCGTCGCGGGACCTCAAATCTCCTCGTCGCGGGACAACGGAGGCCGGATCTCGCGAGCGCCGCACCGCCGTCCGCCGTCCTTGGACCTCGCAAGCACCGTCGTCCCGCCCCGTGAGCGCCGTCCCCGCGCTGTGAGCATTGTCGTCCCCAATCCAGGTGCGCCCCTCCATCCTCTCCCCCTCTTCTGTTTCCCCATGGCCGAGCAAAAATCTTAAGCTCGAGCAGCTGTCCTGGTCATGCCCTGTATGCAAATGTTGCTCTGTTGAGCTCGAGCACTTGTGTATTACTCGACTTCATGGCTATCTGTTGGTGGATGTTAGCTGCTGTTGGATGTTAGGTGCTGTTCTTTTGAATCTGCTAGCTGCTAGTGAAGTAATGATGCTAGTAACGATCCTCTCTTAATGCTCGATTGTTGATCTAAACCAATAAAGAATCTAAACCTCTAAAGAACCAGTTTGGAGGAAAATGATTTTGACCTGCCAGATTATACCCACCTGAATATCAACCGTTGATCTAAATAGAAGGCAAATCAAATAACGTCGGATCCTGACGTACTAAAATCCGGCCAGCGGGCCCACACGGATCGCGTGACGCAATGTCATTTGAAGGCCAAAAACGATGACGCCGAGCTGACTTTTTTCACCGATGGACGAAGTCTACCCGCCCGCCGTGCCGTCTGGATTTTTCTCCCCAGTTGCCTTCCTCCTCTCAAATCTCGATTTCTATCCATTCCTCTTCCGACCTCATTGTTTCTCGAATTTGATCTGGGACGGGAGGACGACGACGGCGATGGCGATGTGCCGCCTCTCGCCCGCCCGCCTTCCCTCCCGGCTCCCGTCCTCTCGCCCGCCCTCCCCAACCATAGCCCACCACGGATCCGCATGCTGCCGTCGAGGCTGCCGCGCCCTGGATGAGCGCGTCGAGATGCCACCTCGGTGAGCATGTGTCCGCCGTTGTCCGCGCCCTCACCCGCGTCCAGATGGCTGAGAAACGCTGCGCTTGTCGGCAGCCAGGTTCCCCCTCCCCAATTTCTTCTTCATGATGCGCACAACGGCGGCGGTCAACAGGCCGTCCACCTCCGTGGCTACAGATTTCGATCCCGAAGTCCTTGATCTCAATGATATTTGCGTGGGCTCTGCAGCTTAGGAGGAGAGGACAGCGGAGGCAGCGGCTGGATCCGGATCTCTGCAGCGCGCGCTCGTCCCTGGCGATCCCTCCCCGACGGCCTCGTCCTGGTTCCTCGAAGACGACCTCGAGATCGTCCCACCAGGGCCTCGCAGATCCATCTCGGTAGGTTGGTGCAGCCCCAGTTCGCCACTGCCTTCCTTTTCCATCTCGCTAGGACGGTGGCCTTTCGCTGGTGGTGAGGTGGTTGCCCCTCAATGTGCAAATATCCTGCATCGAAAGGTGGGCATCTCAATTTCGTTGTTGAATAATTTGTGCAATTTCTGAATCACAGTTCTTCCTCAAAAGGCGACTGCTTGTTTCTAATTGTTTTTTCCTTCCCGATTCAGTTTCTTCCACCGCCTCCCTCTCTTCCATCTAGATCTCGACGGCGCAAGCCGCCCTTCTCCCCCCACACGAGCAACTCAGGGGTCGACGTCGCCGCAGTCACCGAGGGCGCGGCCGCGGCGAGGGCGGTGGTGCCCGACGCGCGGCGCGGGCCGAGGAGGTCTCAGGCCGGGCCCATGGCAAGGCGTCCTACGAGTGTGGCGGAGAGTGAGCCCATGGTGGCGGCAGGCGCGTCGAATGGCGAAAGCACCAGTGCTGGCTGTAGCGCCGGGAGGACGGGCGGCACGGAGAAGAGGGAGAACAAGGACACCGATCAAGCCAAGATCGATTTGATTTGGTTCTTATTCGATCTTGTTTAGGGCTGTTCTTGCAGGGTGATGAGATGACGCTGCAGGAAAGCTAGCACAAGGCCTTTGGTGCGTCTCTCTCTCTCCCTCCCTCGTTCTCCCATATCTCAATCCTGGCCTCAATCCTGCATGGATATGCCTTTCATCGAAGGCGGTTTGACGTAATCCATGCTCTACTCTTGATACAGCGTTTCGATTTGTTAATTGCTTGGCCCTGATCCCATGCGTGTGCCGGCACTGAAGGTGCAAGGGGTTCTCCCAGTCTCCCGCGCCGTGCTTCCCTGATCCTCATCTCTGTCTCGATGTTCTTGCCATGTTGCTGATGAGCAGGGTTGTTATGTGTTTGAGGCCTCCCTCAGGACTGGCGAGTGCGCCGCCATTCTGATGAAAATGTTGCCCGTTTTGACATGATGCTGCCAGGAATCATTGTCATTGCTTTGAAGAATTAACAAAGATGCCATGAACGCTGACTCTACTGTCTAAGATACTGCAAGCATGTTCAGTATAGCTCTGTCCAGATGTTAACAATCATGCATGCATGTTCATTATATACTTATTTCTTATTTAGACATATCTTTGAAAAACCTTGTAAGTGACAATACTACTTGATGGTCACGGTTTTTGTTGTTGCTGCAGATCAACCCATACTATTAGATAATTTGGGTTATGAAATATGCAACCATACTATAAGAATTATTTGAGAAGTCATGATGAAGAGTCTGTCTGGGCAAGGTTTTCTACAAGCTGATGCTTCCATGAAACTTCTGAGAATATTTAGCTTCCAGGGCAGTTTTTGCTATAAGCCCGAGCTATTGGCTTCTACTTTGTATAATGCTAGGGATTAATAGTGCGCGTTTTTTAGTACAAAAATGGGCTGTCGTTCATATTCATGGGGAAAGTTCTTTCAGTTCATTGAGTGTTCCTAAGACTTGCATCATTTCAGACTGAAATTAAAACTTCTCTTATTCGAGCATCATTTGCCTTCAGGTGAATCAAGTCTGTAGTCCATGCATGCATGGTTCTAGAGTGGAGGGCAACGAGGTGTTGATGAAAGAGAATATGGAAAAATTCGCCATTCCAGATAACACAGGGATCAATGGTGCTTCCGTTGCTAGGTAACTTGATCAGATGATGCTCCATTACGATTTGGCTTTGTGATAGCTTTGTGAAACAACATTTGGTCGTATTGGCTGATAGTGCTTTCATTGTCACTGTTATATATATGCAATTCTTGTTATATCGGAATGTGTAAAACAGTTCTCATCTTTGATTAATAATCAATAATTTGATGTGCAAGCAGATAGCAAAAATGAGGCACGAACCAGCTTCCCTATTGAAGCAACCAGATACCAGGAGACATTTACCTTTGCTTAATGGTAATTATTTATGTAATGCTTCTATGAAACTGACTGAATATATTTGGAATCATAGAGACAGGCATCACTCTTTTCTATGCATCAAAGTTGGATATCTTTGAAACCATAAAAACAATTTCTTTGTCGATAACAATGTCAGTTATTGAAGGATCTGTTGCCTACCTTGGTGTTGACATGCTGGTGTTGGCTACATAATTCTTTCTTCTGCTGATGTCACTATTTGAATTGCTTGCTGCTTCTGGTATCAACTAAACTCTCTTTTTACTAATGAAGATAGTGTAGTATATCGTACTGTTTCAACTGCAAGGGAATTCCATGATTATTTGTTGAGAATCATTGCTTCTGAGTCTGAGAAATGTGACACTTTGAGTGCATGCCTTTGATTTGATGGCCCATAAATTTTGAATAAGAATGTGCCTCTGTACTTCTATTTCATCTGGAAGGACCTGTTAATATTTAGTTCTAGCTTTATCTGTGGCATTATCAGGTCATATGAAGTATGAACAGTGCTGAATTTAATTTTTTGTCTCAGTGATCCTGCTTTCAGATCAATTGGACACAGATCAATTTTGCTTGACCACGGGACAGCTGAAATGTCTGAAGCATGTTAACTTCTGCAGTCTAATGGTGTTCCAAGAGTTTTGGGAACGTAGTGATCTCTTGCCAAATTTTCAGTATGAAAATGTTTTCAGTCTGCTTTAGTAGTCAGGTTGACCTTGTCATACTACTCTGAACAAGCACTTTTTATTCTGGTTAGTGCCTACTGCAAAAAATGAAGCAACAGATTCCTTTGCAAATTTAGCAACAGATTCTTTATACTTTTGCTGGAAATTATACAGTAAGGTCATAAACTGGATGGTTGCTGTTTGTTATTAATTTCCCATTCAAAGACAATTAGATATTGGTATAGTTTGATACATTCCTTCTAGAAGTATGCACTCTAATATTCTGAATTATAAACTAAGCAAGGTTTAGTTATTTGGCATATGTAACAAACTCTAATGTAATAAATTTGTTTGCTTGTTGAATGAGTTCATTGAGTTCAGGTGCATACACGCGGTGTTGTCTTGCAGCAATTTGATGCACTGGCTGGCCGGCTTCCTTGAGGTTTTCTAGGGGGATTTATGTACAAGACCAGTAATTTTTCTCTTCTTGTGGTGATGTAATGGAATACAAATCTTGTCAATGTAGAATATATGAGCCACTCGTATATGTTTACCATCGAATCTTAATCATAAAAGTTAGTGGAAGCACTTTTCTTGTGTGTTGCTGACTGTAAAATAATAGGTGGTCATGATTCATACGTCTGCACATCATGAGACATGCTTTTTTTTTTTCCCTGCAAACACTGGCAAGATTAATTGTTTAGTGCTTTCAAGGTAACATATTTGTCTAACATTTTATCTCTAGGTTCAGGCTGAGGTGTAACAATTATTTTACAATGTTCTGTAAAACCTTGGTTATATGTGACTCTAATGAAATTATATTTCCTCAAAGGTTTTACGATAATATCTACCTGAATAAATTGTAAATAATATCAGCTTAATTTTATATGCTGAGACATGTGTTTTGATTTGTGCGGTTGATCATGACAGTGTTGCAATTGAGAGTCTTCCCCTTCTCGTTGTGTTGCTATCCGACCGACTGATGTGTTTGGTGAACAAAAAATATGCGTGCCATCGTTTTATGCATGTGCATCTTCCATCACATCCATGTCTAAAATATTGAAATTTCATATAAACTCCATGTATGAAATTAGAGTTTCAATTTATGTTGTAAAGTTCCTGCCAAGTGATGCATTTTTTTTATCACGTGCGTGGCGCACGTGCATTTTCACTAGTCAGTTTGAGTACATATCAGTTTTACCATGCCAGATTACGCTCACTTATAGATCCACCTTTGATCTAAATCAACTAATTTTTAAAAACCGTTGGATCTTGCCAGGCTGATGGGGTCAATCGGGAATGAGGCAAGGGGACGGAACAATTGTCATGACGCAGTTAAAAAAAAAGGGACACAGTCTTCCCCACACCTGGTTTTTTTTTTCACCGTGTACACAACGCTACCCATCCTCCCAATTAGGGGTGAAAACGGGACGGATAATATCCGTCCGACCGATTGCCGAATCCGAAAAAAATTAATATGGGCAAATACAGGATGCATCAATAATTACCCGACACTATCCGTGCCCGAATTCGAGTCCGAAAAATAATTGCGGGATAGGATATGGGACGAGTGATATCCGTCCCGAATCCGAGTATCATGTGATATGAGTAAGTTTATAACGATTATACACCTAATAATATGGTGTAAAATCAAGAGATTAACGTAACTAAGAGTCAACTTGCTCTTCATCATGCATATCAATGGTTAGTATGTCCTTCTTTACTCTAATTGTTTCTCCAGCTTTTGATTATTCATCCTTGCAAATTTCATGATAATATCCGTGTCCGACTCCGAATCCGAATAAAAAATATGGGCCGGGGTATGGGATGCAGAAATAATTACCCGGGACTATCCGCTCCGACTCCGGATCCGAGTAAAAAATATAGGATAGGATACAGGATGAGTACTATCCGTCCGTATTCGATCCGTTTTCACCCCTACTCCCAATCCCTCCTCCTTTCCCTGTCAAAAAAAAAAAAAATCCCCCTCCTTTTTTTACGTCATGGGTTCCTTCCAAAAAAATTTCAATTCCATACTCGGATCCAATTCCATCTTGGGTTCCTTTCAATTCCAATTTTCTACCGCAGGCAACGCTGCCACAGCGGATTGACGTTCAAGTTCAATGACCTCCCCTGACTACCGGTCATATTTATTTGTTTCCTTTTTTTTTACAGGTATTTCTTTCCATCATAGCACAACAGATTCCTTGGGAAAGCTTGTTCGCAGATCACACGATCGTTGTCGAGGTCCTGATCCCTTCTCGTTGTCGAGCAGACGATCATCGTCGTCGAGTGCAGACAATCGCGCAGGTGACATCCTGATCCCTGAACCCTAATTCCCTTTGCTTGTGGGTGGGCACAATTGGCGGCGATGTTTAACTCTTAGATTGATCCAATGTTTGACTCCGCCGCGCTGCAGTCCAAGTGCTCCTCGCCGTGCTGACGTCCAAGTGCTCCGGCACGCTCCAGCTCAGCTTCATCATCATTCATCTCGACGCCGACCCGATCACGATGTTCCGCGTCACCGATGTAGTGCGTAATCTGCGGCTTCTCCGGATTGTCGAGTTTCCGCAGCTGGCGTACTTCACCAACAACGAGATCTATACCGTAGTGCAGCCTCTCCAACGCAAGGTCCAAGAAGCCAAGGCCGGGAAGATCAGACGCGACGTACTTTGATGACAGACGACCAGCAGGTGATCCTGTCTCTAACCTACACGCATGTATTTGCCATTAACGTTCCATTGATTTCAGCTAATCCACCTGGTTTACACATATCTCTCTGCTACGTACTACTCCCGCATCTCACTCTTGCATGGTACCTTCTTATTAGCTTTTGCTTGTCACGTGTCCTATCATAGTGTCGTGGCCATATAAATTTAACCAAGATAGTTATATCAAATAATCCAGTCATTATGTTTTGGTAGTGCATCAAAATGAATGCCAAAATTATGCTTGCGAAGAGGCGTGAACAATGGTGCCCGGGCGCGTAAAAGGGAAGAGAAGGCATATGATGGAGCATTACGTTGTTTGAATAAATGTGTTCTCCTGAATTTTTGAACCACTAAATGTATTGTTCTCTTTGTACATTTTGTTCGGTTAATTTCAGTTCATGCGAGATGACATAATTATGTTTCCATTCAAGCTGATATTGATGGGGTAACTTCTCTGAAGATTGGAAGGAACATTAGTGATATTGACGGGGTAAAATATGGTGATGCGCCATCCAACACATGCTCTATATATAAGTTGTTGTTCGTGGCTCCAAATAAGTCTGAACTATTTTGATCCTTTTAGTATATAAGACAAGGGAAAATTCAAGCAATGGTATACAAGGAACTGGAACTTTTTGGATGGTACATAAGGCATTGGAACTTTTTTGGATGGCATGGAAGGAATTTTCTCTTTTAGATACTTCATTCCCATGCTGCTGATACATGTTTTAAGAATGCCTTTGTTTATTGTTGGCATAAATATTATTTTTCAATGCTTGGGATAGCTGGTGTTAATTAAGTTGTACAATTGTGTTGTTGAACAACACTGATGTGTAGCCATAATATATGCATGTGCACCTTCCATCACATCTATGTATAAATTAGAGTTTTTCATGTATAAAATAATATTTTAATTTATGTTGTAAAGTTCCTTTCAAATAATGTATTTTTTTAATCACGTGCGTGGCACACGTGTATTTGTATTAGGAACCACGTAAAGACCTAGCATCTTTTACTTTCTAAATCGGCGCGATTTCTCTCTCCTACATCACTCCACATCAGCGATTAGCATTTGAATCGTTGGATCCTAGGTCGAGTTAATTTGCGCCGTTCGATCTGAAAGCCTAAGCCACGCTGACGTTCGCTCTTTTCTCTCTGGACTCTTCTTCCCGAATCCTGCTCGCCCCGCGCGCCGAACAGCCGATGGCAACGCCTCTCCACGGCGCCGCCTCTCCATGTCTTCTTCTCCCGTCTTCGGCCTTGCCTCCGTATCCCTCCCCTCCATCTCCAGACTCCAGGACTCCACGCTAGACACAATCTACCTCCCATCACCACCTCCAGAATTCTTCCATGCGACCCCCATGGCAGCCATGCCCCGCCTGCGGTTCACGCCTTAGCCACCATCCACGAGATCCTGAACGACGCGAGCACTCCCATAGCATCGCAGGCAGCTGACATGGTACGAGCTGCTTCATGCTCCTGAAGCGTGACACAGCCAACATGGCTGCTGCTCGCAACATGTTCGACCAAATACCCGTTTGACAACATGTTGTTTACAAGGCTCGTAAAGAGGTAAAGTACCTAGCTGTTTCATGCTCATTTTGGTGTCCGATGCTATAAAGAATGGAAAGCCATTGCCCTTGGTTCTAGCTCATGCTCTACCTCCACCCTCCGTTTGCCATTCCACCTTCATGCCGGATTGTAGCTGAGCTGTGTCCTCTTATGCGTCTCCATGCCCTGCCTTGGCATTCAAGTACCACTTTCACCTGCGCCATAACTATGTGAGGGACTTCCTCAAGTCCAACTCACAGCAAAGCCACAAGTGGTTAAGCAGTTAAGCCATGGAGGTCGGCCATTGGTATGAAATTTTTAGTCGTGGGAGGACTGCATTGCCAAACTATGGATGGGGTAACTTTACACGGGCAAGCAATGTGGTTGAGCACCTAAACTAATGATGGATGCAAAGCATAGCTCTTCTCAAAATGCCTAGGTGTCTTGTTCTTCTCCTTTGCCTTCATGCCCAATTGCCCATAAACTGTTTAGTGAAAGTTGAAAGTAACACAAACCACATTTGAGTCTTCATAGTTGAACATATCATTTTTCAATGCTGATATAGATAGAAATTGACAGAGGAAGTCTAACTATCGTTTGTCAGTTCATCAGTACGTTCAATTTTCATGCATTTATGTACTTATAGTTTCTCTATGTGTTTTAGATAAAGCAACGCAAGTTGAACTGATTGTGTAGCCTAACATGTTTGATTTCTTTGTTTTAGAAGAAAATTTGATATGAAAATATGCATTAGCAAGACATATAGAAAATTCACAGCCAAATAGTTCTGCCATTGAGCTGTCATAGAAACCTTCACCAACCAGCAGGTTACTCATCTCGCTCTTGACCTTTAACACTTAGATTAATTCATGAGTTTAAATACGATTTACTTATTAAGTATAATGAAAACAGGGTATTAATGTATAACAGAAATGAAAATAAATATTTCGAGCAGAAATTCAGAAAGTCTCATGTATTTATGGTGACCTGATTTTCCTTCAGGTAGATAAAACCAACTACCTGGTTCAGCAGTTTGTTTTCATTATTTGAGTTCAAAAAAGTTTAGAGAAGTATTATGTTAATGCAATGCTGTAGGCAAGGTTGTAATAAAATTAATGGCATTACGGGTTTTACTCAAATAAGTTACTTCAACTTTCCCAAAGAATAACTGAAGTAAAAATTACTATTGGGAGTATTTTGGAATTTCAATTGATCAGATATGAAAAAGTAATAAGCTCTATTAATCTGTTACAAGGAAACTTTACTTCTGATGGGAAAGACAAAAAAATAACAATAACAATCCTATGGAACATGATTTGCACATTATCCTGTTGTGTGCTGTCTCTGAAAATAATATTCATTTGAGGAAAAACAAGGCTGCAGGTTGTTGTGTGGTGATTTTACATATCTTCTAAACATATATGCATACGAAGAATTAAACTAACCACTATATCTGAACATATGTGCAGCGTGAAATTAGTAGGTCCAGCTGTTCTGTTGTAATTTCAGCTCACTTTTCACATTTTGATCCTTAGAAAGTATCTATGCAACTTATGTTTACTCATGGATTTAAAATTCTTAAATAACATGCAAGTCACCCTTAGAAATACTTAAGCTCGGCAATATAACTAGGAAGCAAAAATATAAAAACCTATAGTCTTACTCTTACAGTTGTAAACCTGTTTGTGCTAAGATTGTCCTTTGGCCATGCAGGTTTTAACCTTACTACTGATTGTGTGACCCAAAAACAAATATCGGAATTTTATTTTTATCTGCTTTGGATTTTCTCCATATTATTTCTATATATAAAGACAGAACAGAAATACTTGGGCTATGTCTTGGTATATATGTGGTGCAAGCTATGAGTGATATTCTTGATTTTTCAACTCAGCTCTTCTTATTATAGTTAGATTTCTTTTTGTTTTGACATTTTTGTAGGCAAATGATCCATCACTTTTTAATTTCTGATACTTTTGGAAAAAAATAACACCTTACAGTATTGTTCCCAGTAATTAGAAATAATTCATCCCAAAAATGCCAGTTGGATATGCCCTATATGCTGATATACTAGATGTAGGCACAAGTAATGTTTTTGATAAGGCCAATTTCTGTTTTTTTTTTAAAAAAAAAATCATGCGTTGAAGTTTCTGCTGCTACTCATGCAAATTGTACTTTGAGACAATTCGGGTTGTGTTAACAAATTTTACGTAATACAGAGATCTTGTTGTGCCTAATAAGATAGATGAATTTATAATGTACTTTCTCAATGTTACATGAATTGACAAATTGTATTTTTCTTACTGCCCTACAAAGTATCAGTTTGAAACTTGTTTCCTAATGCCACTCTTCATGTCAATTTTTCTTTATATCTGAAATTGAGAATAGTACTTCATTAACATGCTGTTCAAAAGGTTCCCCTCACAATCCACTGAAGCAGGTGGTGATCAGGCGTGGCAAGTGCCGCATCATCTTTCTAGTTTAGTTGCTAGTTCACGATGAGCACATTGTCAGGTTACATGTTTTTTCCTTTCTCTGAATTAAACTGCAATGATCAGTTCCTGAATCTGAAATTGTTGCTGCCCTGAATTAAGGACGCTGCGTTGGGCCCTGAATTACTCCCAGTCTTGCTAGCTGCTGCCATGTTACAAGTGGATGCCTGTTTTGCTAATACGACCATGCTAGCTGATTTCTAGGCATTGCTGTTCAGTAGTAGATGCCTGTTTTGTGGGAATTGTTATCGAAAGCTTGGCTGCTGCCATTTTTTAATTTTTCTGCCCTGATATCTATTAGACAAAATGATCATGCACTAAATTGCTGTAAGCCTTGTGAAATTTCAGTTTTATCACTAATTGCTATATGTTTCACTTCCTATCTTTATTTTAACTTGCTGCTATGTTCTCACTTCCTGCTGTTATTCACTCGATAGATATTTGATGATATTTTCTGCCAAGTGTTCACTCGATATGCTGCTGCAACTGAATATATGTGCTGCTGCCCTGTTAACTGAATATATTTGCTGCTGCCATTTCTTGCTGAATATTTGATTTTGCTGCTGCCCTGTTAACTGAATATATGTTCCTGCAACTGCTATTAACTGAATATATGATGCACTGAAATGCTGCCTGTATACTTATATATTATTCTGCCATATGTGGCTATTTACACGCTCCCTTCTCTTATTTGTTGCTGCTCCATGATTTTCCTGCCTGCAGCACTTAATGGCCGATGATGCATAACAAGTTTCTAAACTTGCCCAGCGAAGATGCGACAAGACATGTAAGTTGCTTGTTTGTTCTCATTTGTTTTCATTTACGTAACCTCGACGTGTTTTTTTTTATGTGTGCAGGAGACCAAGAAAAAAAGGCATAACTGGATATAGTGACGCCGCACTGTATGGTTTCACATCATGGATTTACGCTTCATTATGCATCCCTTTGTACATCCCGAATGTGCATATTTTGATCATAAAAGTGAGCTGGCCAAGCACCCGGAGCTATGTGATTGGACGGGACAAGCAACTACAAGCCACCACCAGACCAAGATTGAGAAGAACCGGCAGGACGACATCGCTCAAAGGAACTTGGTAGACTATAGTTGGCCGTATGAGGATGTTAAAGTGGATCCCTAGGTTGTGGTCACATGAACACTAGTCTAATTTCGTAGTATGCATGGATAAACACTTGTATCTTTTTTGCTTTGAACTATGCATAGATGAACACTTGTATCTTTTTGCTTTGAATTATGAATGGATGAACACTTGTATCTTGTTGCTACATGCTATTTTGTTATTATTATCGATATGGTGTTCTGTGATGATCTGTCATGTATATGATATTTGAATTGTGGATGAATTTGAATTCTAGACCAGGTTTATTCGAATTTCAAAAATGAAATTCGAATCTGGAATAATAAACAGGAGTGGCAAACAAGATGACATCACCCTATTCACCACTACTATGCCCACCTTTAGTGGCGGACAGGATGACATCAGCCATTGCTCTTTCGAGCCTTTAGTGGCGGAAATGTAGTGGCGGACGGTAGCCCAAAAGGTCCGCCACTAAAGACCCTTTTGTAGTAGTGATGGTGTATTGTGAAAGGTTTCGGTGCGTAACTTTTTGTGAGTGTGCGTACGTCATGTGTCTCGGGTTTCCCCTGCAGGTGTAAATCAATTTGAATCGTTGTCCTCACAGTTATTGAGTACCGCTTGTTCACTGAGTCACCTCGTAGTAAAAAGTGAACCATGATGTATTTATGCTAATTTGTGCTTCAAATAAATTGTATTGCAACCTTGTATGTATTAGTGTAGGCTGCTAATATTTATATTTATGTAAGAGCCCTATTAATTTGGCTACAATTTGAACGAAAGACCAACTTTTAGTGATATTTTTATGCAATTATTTCCAAAGCCTGTGTTCAGCCCCTGCATGCTAGATGTCAGTCTTAGAAGGCTATTTTGACGGATAAGTTTTGCTGAGTATTAGTTGTTCAAGATTTGTTGTTTCTACCTTTGGCTCATGATCCTCTTGGCTCAGAAGAATGAGACATGTTTACGGGCTGAATCTACTTCATCTAGGGTAATATCGTCGAGTTGTTTGTCGCTTTCACTATGCTTTTCAAACTTCTTTATGTAATCAATTATGAAACAAAGTTGTAACAACTAAATTTCGATTTGTACCCTATATATTTTATTGTGCTTATATGTGTGGTCTTTTGGATGCTTGCTTCACCAAGTGTCACCCGACTCGATCCTATTAAGCAAACCTCTTATTTGTGAGGCGGGATGCGACAATATGTCCATGAGTCGTTTCCTTTTGGGTTAAGAATCAGTTCATCAATGGGGGTGAGTCAGTGCCGTCCAGTGATCTGAGGCGATGATAGACAACGGTAGATGGAATAACTGCTCCAGATATTTCTCAGTAGCATAAATTGTGCTATGGTGATGTTCTTATCCCTTGAAAAGGAATATAAATGTGGGAATATCCATTTTGGAAACCTAGATTCCAAGTGTCCTCCTAGAAGAGAACCGTGCTGCCAGATGCAGCATTACACTAAGCCAAAGATCCAAAAGTGTCTAAAAGATGAAGCAAGTCCTTCCACCAAAACAACCTTTCACTCAGCCTGTGCATTTGCATAATATGCTTGCCATGTTAGGTTGACCCATGGGACATTAGCTTTATTATAGATTATAGAATTTGTGCAGATGCTTTAGTAATAAAGCCTGTCCTGATGTTGATGATGCTTAGACTACCCTGGGCTTTCGGCCTACAGACTTTTTTTCCAGGCAGCGAGGCAACTTCCTTTCTTTTGAATATCAGAGCTTAAGGCATGGAACTCCTATTATTGTACCTGACAAAGACTCTTTATTTAGTTGTTTTACGTCCCAAATGGTATGTGAACTAAACTTCTATTTTGACCTGATTTTTTATTCTGAACTTTATCTGTTATTGCCTTCCAATTCCTATTAAACACGAATTCCTATTTTGACCTATTTTTTGTTTTGAATTTCGGTTTTTATTATTTGTAAATTCATATTAAACTCGAACTCATAGTTTTACTTTATCTTTTATTCCTAATTTTGATTCACATTAGTTGTATTTTGGTATGAACTATTTGGCTTACCTAGGCCATTAAATTATCATAGCACTCAATGGTCTAGATCTTTTTTTTATTAACGTGATAATTTCTAGGTGAGAGCGAACTCGGATTTAGGTTATCGTCTTTGCGCGGTGCTCCAGAAATGAAAATTAAAGCTTTGTACTAATAAAATCACGTAGGACGTACGGGGAGTGCTGGTAAAGCGGTGAGCTACAAGCTCAAATATGTTCTCAATAGAGATGGCATGTACCCGGAAAAAGCCCGGGTTTAAGTTATTATCATATTGGCACATTGCTTGAGGAAAATTAAATAAAGCTTAGCACTAATAAAATTGCATGCGACGGCAATAGACGACGTATAGGCTCACTGTTTGGAATTTCAACCTAACACAAATCGACCGCGTACCTAAGAGTGTCCCCAAAGGGAAGCTAAATGTCAGTCCAAGTAGGACTTTGTCTTATGTGAAGGAGAGAAGAAGACGAAAGAGATAGAGAGAAGGAAGCTAGCTAACTTTTACTGATCTGCTGACATGCGGGGTCGGTCATTAATTTAGAGACAAAGTAAACTCTTATGTTGATTTTTAAATGAGACAGGGGTCAACGATGACTATACCTTTGGGATGCTCTAAGAGTAAACTCAGCTAGCTGGGTCGATGGAAGCTTGTGGTGGTGATCCGCTAGCTGCCCCCCACAAGTGCAGCAGCAAATGCACAGTGCCGAGATCCTGAGCTGTTCATGGCTGCTCGCCGCTCGATCGAGTGGCTTAGGGAACTGCTGAGGCTACACCATGTCGATGGTGTCACCCTCATTGAGGGGGCCTCCCTGCGCCACGTTGTTGCTGCCAGCGATGGTGACGGCTGAGGAGCTCCTCGACTGCACCAAGATGATCTAATACCTAACAATGGTCTTCTGGTGGCCAAGATGATATCAAAACGACGTGTTTATGAATCAGAGGGAAGAAAACGCCTCAGAGTTGAGGACTGATGTTGTCCTCGTTGTCCCATCACCCCTTTTAGTACAGTAATTTTGTGTTGCGATTCATCTTTGGTGCTAACTAGCCAGCAGCCTGAAAGCGCACTATAGGAAACCACCTATTTGCCGAGTGTCAGAGGCACTCGGCAAAGGCCGTATTGCACTCGGCAAAAAGTTTGCCGAGTGTAACACTCGGCAAAACCCCTTCGACAGCCAATTCTCGGCAAAGGCATCTTTGCCAAGTGCTTTTTATCAGGCACTCGGCAAAGACTTTGCCGAATACCAAGACGGTACTCGGCAAAATAAAGTAAAGTGACGGCGGGAAACGGCCGTCACAGTTGTTTGCCGAGTGCCTAGAGGCACTCGGCAAAGATTTCAAGTTTGCCGAGTGCCACTAGTCTGGGCACTCGGCAAACCCAGCTGTTTGCCGAGTGCCTGGGCCATGGCACTCGGCAAAACATTGCACGTTTGCCGAGTGCCGGGCATCAGCACTCGGCAAACAATGGCACGTTTGCCGAGTGCCTCAGTTTTGGCACTCGGCAAAACTCTGAGGCACTCGGCAAACAAATTCGACAGAGTGCAATAAAATATTTGAAATCACTAAAATCTGGACCAAAATCACACCAAATCATACATATATGCTCCCCATCATCATATACGCATATACATCACCACCATCATCATCACAGGCATTTAAATCAACACAAACACATAGAAATCTTCACAAATACATAGAAATGATCCAAATAGTGACAAACCAAGTCGTCGACAACTACAAGCACAAGTTCATCAAATTCAAGGAAGCACAACTAGTTGTTCATGAAATAGAAATAGAAATCCAACTACAAGCTACATCGGAGGGCGAGGGTAAGGGTGAAACGGCGACCAAGCAGCGGGAGGGGAAACCGGCTGATTGTTGGATCCCGCAGATATATTCTGCAAGAAAAAGATATTACATGATTAACACAAGATTTCAGATAGAAGCATACAAGCTGAAATGAAACTGCAAGGATTTCGGTAGACTCACCGGAGTGCCTTGGCTCGGACTCAAAGTGCCGACAGCAGGAGGAAGAGGTAGTGGCGGCGGTTGCATCCCATTATTGTGCCATTGGTGAAACATCGTCTGCATTTGCCGCTGCACCTCCTCCTGCATCCTCGCAGCATACATTGCCCGCTCTTCCTGCAGCCTCGCATCGTACAGCCGCTGCTGTTCCTGCAGCCTCGCATTGTACACCACCTCCTGTTCCTGCAGCTTCGCCTCCATCTCCTCCCGAAGCTGGGCCTACAATATGTCATCCCAATGTTACAATGCAAAGCAAACATATGTCAAATTCAACGAAACGACGAATAGAACAGAAATAACCTGGACTTGGTCAAACTGAATCTGTGCGGCGCTCTGCCGTGGGCGTATGGGAGGGGCTGAGGACGAGCTCCTTGCTCGGATCTGAGAGAGGGTGGGAGTAGAGGCCGTGTCCAGTGTGCTGTCTCCAATCCAGTACCGACCATGCTTCTTACCTCCACCCACCCTCATGATGATTTCTCCATCGAGGTCCTCGGTGATCGGGTTCCACTCTGGCCCGTGCACCTCCCTAGCCACCTCGGTGTACTGAATGAGGCGACTGTGGACGGTGGCGTTGCTGTACGCCTTGGGCGGGTCCTCTGGGTTGTAGTTGACCTCGGCCGACGTCACCTTGCCCTTGTGGGCCATAGCCCAAGCCATCAACGGAGGGTAGGGTTGGCCACCATGCGCCCGCGACTGGAAAGAAAACACAAAGATGATTAGAAATTATGCAAAATTGAGCGTTACAAACAACAAAATAAATTCGCGTATTGGTCAAGGGTACGGTTGCCTTGATGGTGTGCTGGACCAGGCATCTTCAAACGCCGCTCCCGGCAAGCGGTGTGCTGCGCCTGCCACTCGGGGTCGCACCACCTCGCCACAAAAAACTCCCAACAGTCTCTATGAGCGGCGCACCACCACGGAATCACCTACACATCATTTGACCAAGTTAGATGTTAGGTATTCTGAAACTATGATAAGATTAAATTATGCGTACTTAATCAAGTATAGAAAACATGAGAATGTCAAATTACCTCCATGTATTGTGCCGTGGTCAGCCATATGGTTCGAGCCTCCTTTTTCTCTAGCTTCCTACCAAGTTTCTTACCGTAGTAGGTCCTCATGGCCTGGACGCGCGCCTCGTACACCATGTCCGTAATGAGTTTAGGACATGCCTTGTATGCCGCACGCACCGCTCAGTCCCTCCATTCCGGCTCGACCCTGAAGAAATCCTGCACATAGACATGATGTATACTTTCATTATTTGAAGAATATACAATGAATGCGATGTATTAAGCAATTCAATGCAAAGAAGACTTACCCACAGCTCTCCCACCACCCGGTTCGTCATGGTGCCAAAGTCTCTCCCATCCGCGTCTGGGACATCGGCGACGCGTTTGTAGTGGTCCCACGTCAAGGCCGGCTCCTACCCGTCGCGCAAAGGCACCATGCAAGGAAAGTGTTTCCTGCACAAAAGGCCGAGGATGCCGGCCGGAAGACGAATGTGGTCACCTGGAACGATCGTCTCCCAGCCCCTGCCCAAGTGATCAAGACAATGATTAGTTTCCAATCATATTTTAAACATAGCAAATGAGTTAACAGTTAAAGTTACTTACTTCTTCCCTTTGGGTCGAACCAACGGGCGTTTCTCAAAAGGGATCGGTCGTGGTGAGAGTTGTGCGGGACCTCGCAGCCACACACTCGGCACGTCCTCAGACGCCTCCTCCTCCTCCTCCCCGTCTCCGTCCTCCTCCGTGGCCTGCTGCTCCTGCTGCCGCTCCTCCTCCGAGGCCTCCTGCTCGTGCACCTCCTCCGCATGGTCTCCCTCCTCCTCCTCCTCCTCACGAGCAGGGGACGGTGGCCTCGACCCCCTCCCTCGACGTCTGGCGCCACCTCTGCTGCCTCGAGCCTTCGTTCGATCCCTCCCGCTCCTGGACCCCTCAGCTGCAGCGGACCGCTTCCCAGTCACAGACTTGTAGAGCGACGACACCGTCCTCAGCACACCACCACCCTTACCCACCATCTTTGATCAATCACCTGCAATTAACAATATGAAATCAATCAGTATTTCGAAATAGATGCAAAATAAATAAAACATTTATTAGAAAGTAACATAGTATTGCAAATATTAAATTAATTAGTACAGGTCATACATGTATTAGAAATAATCATCAAGATCGGGATCCTCTTCATCGTTTGCCTCATCATCTCTAGAACACATGTCGATATCATCTTGCAGTTGCTCCGAAGGCGGAATGTCCTCGTCGTCTAAATGTAATCGCTCAAGTAATTTCAAGTCGTTCGCATTATGAACCTCATCTCCAGCATCGTCGTCAACAACCGTTTCATTGTCTACTTCCATTTCGATGTTTTCGGTTAAGTCTATCACAAAACCCCCTTCTAGCCCATCTTCTTGGAATAACTCTCCGTTGACATATGTGTTTGGGTCTACATTGTAATCTTCATTGTTTGGGATAGGTAGTTTACCGTGTGGCGAAACCTTGTACACAAGATCCCAACCCTTGAGACGGTCGTCGGTTTGGCATGGGTATGGGAGATAATAAACTTGTGTAGCATGTTGAACAACATTATATACGTCGTCTCCCCGATAGACGGATGACTGTCGAATTTCGACTAGCCCAATGTTAGGGGTCCGTCTAACTGCTTGAGGATCAAACCAGTGGCATTTGAATACGACAAGAGGGAGAGGTTTGCAACCATCAAAGCAAAGTTCGTATATTTCTTCAACTCTTCCATAATATTCGACCCCATCGTCACCAGGAGTAAACACTCCGGTATTAGTGGTTCTTCGATTAGGCCGATTCTGCTCGTAGCTTGTTGTGTGAAAGCGGTACCCATTAACGTCATAGCTTTTAAATGACTTGACCCCATAAAGACAACCACCGGCAACCTGTCGTAGCTCGGCATTCATTGTCGCATCGGTTAGGGTCTGCATGTTCAAGCAAGATAGTTAGCTATATTATTCGCACGTACGAGGAACTTGTAATATCATACTAAGAAAATGCTAAATACCTTCCGTTTGAACCAAGAAATGAAATCAGGCGATCCATTTCCCTCATCGTTGCAAAGAAGGGTATCGAGTTCATGTGGGGTAGGAGGCCTTTCATCATGCTAGAATACATCAAGAAATCCCCTGTAGCAATGAGGAACAAGTGGGTTGGTTGTGGAACAATTGGGTTAGATGCCTAATTATGAAATTTGTTCATAACTTAGTTGATGTACGTATCCACTTCGGTAAGGTTGGTCAGCACATACATCATGATAGTGCGCCACTCTTGATATTCCAAGTTCTTTTTGGTCACTTCACCTCCACGGCCGTATTGCCCTTGGAAAAGGCTGAGAGTCAATTCATTTTCGTCAACGTTATAACGAGGGGGTGGATAATGCACACTCGGAAGGTTGTCAGAATAGTATTTTGTTGTGAAGTTTGACACCTCCTTCAGAACATGTGCCTCTGCAATGGAAGCTTCAATTTTGCATTTATTTTTATATTTCGTTCGAAGAACCTTTTGACACCGCTCAATTGGGTAGCACCAACGGTTCTGCACAGGCCCCCCCCCCCCCCACCCCCCATTAGAGCCTTATACGGGAGGTGCAAAATCATATGCACCATCGGAGTGAACAAGCCTGGTGGAAATATCTTCTCCAACTTACAGAGCAACACAGGCGCCATTCTTTCCATGTCTGCAATCACGGAAGGTGATATCTCCTTAGCACAAAGCTGGCAGAAGAAATAGCTCAACTCTGCCAGCACTTGCCACACATGATCAGGGAGATAGCCTCGAACCATCACGGGAAGAAGCCGCTCAAGCCAAATGTGGTAGTCATGAGTCTTGGCCCCGTTGATTCGCATAGTAGCCAAGTTCACTCCCCTACTCAGATTCGCTGCAAACCCATCAGGGAACATTAACGTTTTGAACCATTCTAGTACTTCCTTCCTTTGGGGCCTCGTCAGGACGAAATCGGCCTTAGGTTTTCTCCATGACTTGCCGGATGCAGGAGGCGCCATGTCTAGCTTTGGTCGATTGCATAAAGTAGCTTGATCGACTCTTGCCTTAACATTATCCCTTGTCTTATCAGGAATGTCCATGATTGTTCCGAAAAGTGGAACGCCTAAGCCATGTTCAACGTGCATTAGGTCAATGTTATGTGAAAGAAGAAGATCTTTCATATACGGAAGCCTATACAAGTCACAGATCTGAGTGAAGGCATGTAGCTCACCATATCCCACAAAACCACCGTCTTTTTCATCGACCTTGAGAGCATCTAACATAGCACTCACCTGTGCATCTGTTAAGAACTGCGGTGGAGGGTTGAGAACTGTGACACCTTTCGTAAAGTTCTTTGTCTCTTCTGAATGGATGCTCAAGAGGGAGGAATTGTCGGTGTTGGTTGAACGAAGAATACTTGCCACCCTTCTTCAACCAAATCCACCTCACAAGATGCTTGCATACTGGGCAAGGAAACTTCGAGTGAACGCCCCAGCCGCAGAAACAACCATACGCCGGCATGTCATGCAGAGAGTAGAAGTACCAAACATACATTCTGAAGTTTGTCTTTGTAGCTCGATCGTATGTCCATACCCCTTCCTCCCATGCACGTTCCAAATCATCAATCAGAGGCTTCATATGAACAGACATATTACTCCCCGGATTTTCAGGAACTATCAACGACAAGAAAATATTCTGTCGTTGAAAAACGACAGCGGGGGGGGGGGGGGGGTGGGGGTGGGGGGAGATTAAGAGGTATAATGAACACAGGCCAACAACTATACGGGGCAGACCCCATGCCATAAGGATTGAACCCATCTGTTGCCAGTGCCACACGTACATTACGAGCCTCTAGAGCTTTAATGTCATGAATTTCATCAAATTTTTTTCATGCTTCACCATTGGATGGATGTACAAGCTTGTCAGCTTTGTATCGAACTCCATGTTTGTGCCATATCATTTGTTTCGCGGATTCCTCGGTCATGTAAAGCCGTTGGATCCTCGGTAAGAACGGAAGGTACCTTAGTATCTTCATGGGGACCGTAAGCTGCCTCTTTTGTCCATCACCAGCGTCTACCTCCATGAACCTAGAGGACTCACACTTTGGACAGTATTTTGCTTCCGCATGCTCTTTCCTGAATAAGACGCATCCTTTCGGACACGCATGTATCTGCTCATATGGCATCTTATGTGCACTAAGTAGTTTCTGTGCCTCATACATGCTCTTTGGCAGAATGTGACCTTCCGGAAGCAGGCTGGCAAGAACTGTCAACATAATATCGAAGGCGTTCTAACTCAAGCTAAACTGGGACTTCACGACCATTAGACGTGCAATGGCATCCAGTTTAGAAACACTGGTATGCCCGTGAAGAGGTTTCTGTGACGCTTCAAACATGTCATAGAAGCGCTTTGCGGGCTCCTCTGGCTCCTCCTCCCTAGGTTGTTCATGGAACTGGTCTTCCTGATAGTCATGTAACATGTCTCCTACCCCGCCATCAGCATTACAATCATCGACGCGTTGTCTCACGACCTCCTCCCTCAATCGATAGGGTTCACCATGGAAGACCCACCGGGTATAGCCTGGCGTAAATCCATAGTTACCAAGATGTAAACTCATCTCCATCTTTGTTTGTTTCCTTGTGTTGTTACAACGGCTGCAGGGACACCAAGTCTTCTTTACACCTTTTCTGACATTGGCAAATGCTTGATCCAAGAAAGCAAGGGTCTTGTCAACCCATTCACTTGTTTCAGAACCCATCCTTGGGTGGCCCGGGTACATCCACGTACGGTCATCCATCTTCTATCATATCAGCGAGCAATTTAAAATTCATTGGCATCCACACGATGCCTACAATGTCTAATAGGTGAAGATAGGTCCTAATCCCATCCGACGATGCGTAGATGGGGTTAGTTTCCAAGGTCTACTCTGGTCCGAGACAGAATTTCGGCAGCACCTCCCCGCTGTTCTACAAATACATGTTCTGAGAGGGAGATTGTGTATCCGGAGAACAACAAGGAGATGGTGCTGAAACTGTGTCTCAAACCGGAATAGACAATGGAAACTAGCCCCATCTACGCATCCTCGGGCTGTTCAAGAAATGTGGACAATTCGAAACAGATACGGTCATAGATATATATGCAACCCTCGGGCATATCTCCAACTGAATCTATTTCGAACGGGAGACGCCTAACTAGGTTACGCGTTACCTACAAATAGAAATGGAAAAGGGCGAGGGGATCTTTTATGTCTCACCTTGTTGTCCCGCAAAGTGACGAGTGGAAGACGGTGGAAAAGCCTCTCCTATCCTGTAAAGAACGAAACATAAAGCCGTCAATTCAAAATTTCGACAGCACCTCCCCTATACGGTGAGGTTCCCAAAACCTGCAAGTAAACGGCACGATGGCCGACAACCACATCCAACAAATCAACGGCACGATGGCTGGATACCACATCCAATTGATGACAAAGCAGCCACCATTACTCATATTTTCCATTTCATTTCATAGCACGGTCACTTGGTGAAATCCATCATGAAGAAATAAACGGAAGTATTTCATCAATCTTTTCATTCAACATTTGCATACACCGTAATTTTCGCATAAAAGCAATTCAATCAATTTTCGCATAAAAGTAATTCAATCAATTTTCGCTTTCAATTTAATCTAACATTTGCATAAAAAGCAATTGAAATTTGCATACATTAGCATACAAAGCAATTGAAATTTGCATACAAATTTGCATTCAATTTAACCTGTTCATATTTTCACTTTCAATTCATAACTAGCATTTCATTATTGGCAAAAACAAAAAAAAAAGGAAAAAATGAGAAGAAGCTCACCTTCCTGGACGTCGACGGCAGGGGAGTCGGGGGAGGCCGGGCAGGGGCGTCGGGGGAGGCTGGCGTCGAGGGAGGCAGCCGTCAGGGTCGGGGGAGGCGGGTGGGGACGTCGGGGGAGGCGCCGGCGTCGGCCCGCGGCGCCTCGCGTCATCGGCGGCTGAGCTTGGCGTGGGGGTCGTCGGAGGTGGAGGGGCAGCAGTGGGGCCGGGGTCGGGGACGGGGCCGAGGATGGCGTCGGGGAGGCGCGAGCGTCAAGCCGCGGCACCCCGCGTCGTCGGTGCGGTGGCCTTCCTCGGCGTGGAGGAGGCAGAGGGGCGGGGGGGGGGGGGGGGGGGGGTGGCGTCGGCGAGGCGTCGTCGGCGCGGTGGCCTTCCTCGGCATGGAGGAGGCGGAGGGGCGGGGGCGGGGGCGGGGGCGCGGGGGAGGCGGAGGGGCGGGGGCGGCGGCGTCGGCGAGGCGGGCGGCAGCGGCGTCGGCGAGGCCGGCGCGTCGAAGGCGGCGGCGGCGCAAGGTTGAAGAAAGAGATAAGGGAGAGGAGAGAAGGAAGAGCCGCGGTGCGCAACCTTATTCAAAAGGTTTGCCGAGTGCTAGATCTAGAGCACTCGGCAAACCGTGGGCACACGGCAACCTTCTGTTTGCCGAGAGCTGTGGGACCGACTCTCGGCAAACATTTTCAACAGACACATAAAAAAAATTAGAAATTAGAAATAAAAAAAAATAGCCAAATTTTGTCATGGCACATTTCATATCATCTGTTACCTACAAAAAAAGTTTTGGAGTGAAACCATAATGTGACTTCCGTTTTGATTCGAAATCTAAACGAACACTTCATGAGTCTATGGAACTTCTTCAGGGAAGCTCCGGTTTCTAAACAATGTACGTGACAACTTTTGCAAAACTTTTTCTACGATTTACCAACGCTTCCACGTATGATTTCAAGATACCAGGGCGAGTCTCATAATTTTCAGAATTTGTTTGAATTTTATAAAATTAAAATACTATTTCACCCAATGTCTGTGCTTATATTTTATGTACAAGATGCGCGATTTTTCCGTTCATTTCGTGGTTACGTCCTCACATTGGATTCGGAAACATGAATATCATTTTTTGAGTCACTATATTTTATTATTTAAATCACTTGTAGTTCAAATTTAAATTATATTCAATAAATGCTTTAAATGAAATAAATAGCTTAAATATACCAAATGAATCGAGAAAAAAACAAAAATTTGACATGAAGTAACATGCATAAATATATTAAAGTAGGAAAAAATTGGTGGCCAAAAATGAAAAAAAAAAAAAAAAAGTTTGCCGAGTGCACCTTAAATGCACTCAGCAAACTGGTAGGTTGCCGAGTGCCCTTGTGAGGCACTCGGCAAACAGCTAGTTTGCCGAGTGCCCTCGTTACGGGCTCTCGGCAAATTGTTGACGGAAACGGCTCCGTCTTGGGTGCCGCTACACGTGCGTGGAACGTGCACATTTGCCGAATGTATAAATCTTTGCCGAGAGTCGCCTTGTGTTTGCCGAAAGCCCCGCCAGCTGGCACTCGGCAAACTTGATAGATGTCGTGTGTTTTAAGTTTGCCGAGTGCTTTTGTTGCTGCACTCAGCAAATAGGCTATATGCCGAGTGACCGAGATATTGCACTTGGCAGAGTGCGTGACACTCGGCATATAGCCGGTTTCCTGTAGTGGCGGTTCCTGCCGAGTAAATAAAATGCAACTACTTACGCTCCGCCGTGCCCTTTTGTGATGGATGGCCGTTTCTTTGCGACAAAGTCTGGTGGAGGCCAGCAAGAGTTGGTTTTAATAGTGACAAGCTATGTTAATGATCGCATGTGCTGGTGAGCTGTAGCGCAAAAAAGCTCAAATATATGTTTTCAACAGAAAAGGCGTCTCCCCGTAAGCACGCGGAAAAATCAATGTTTTAGGTTATCTTCAATTGGCGCACGGCTCGAGGAAAGGTTTCATGCTAATATAGTAGGCTCGAGGAAAGGTTTCATGCTAATATAGTACTGTAATTAACATATATAGGGCGCGACTAATGGGGTAGCTACCAGTCCCATATACAGCCCCCCTGTCCTTCGTCTTCCTAGCGTGCGCCCGTCGACCTCCACCCCCGCCCTGCCGGCGCGCCATCCGCGACTCCAGTGCCTCCCGGCACCATCGTCGCCCGCCTCTCGACCCCTTCCGCCGCCCTCCTCCACCTCCTGCGGCCGGCGGCGCCTCGCCGCCCCACCGCACCGCCCGCCCGCTCGCTCCACCGCCGCCCGCCGTTAATCCCGCCGGTGTGACGTCCCGTCCCTGCCCACCGCCCTGTACCTCCTCCACGGCACGAGGCTACCTCGCCGCCTTGCCTCCCGCCCACCAACCGCAGCCCGCCGCCGGGCCGGCCTGCCTCCATGGATCAATAGTCGAGGGGAGAAGCAGCCCTCCGGAAACTCAAACCACCCTAACTCGGGGTCCACACCACCGCCTCCGCCTCCACCACTGGCGACCAGCGGCGCCGCGCCGCCTCGCCGAGTCCCCCGCACACCCGCCGCTTCCGGCCCTCCGGTGGCCGCCATTGTCCGACGAGGTAGGGACCAGTAGTGGCTTAGACTTTTCCTAATATATATGCCCACCTACTGGCAATTCCAAGCTAACACAAATTGACAACGAGAACCTGAGAATAAGCTTGCTATATCTAGGGAGATGGCCTCCACAGCCGCCAACGGAGACGAGCAACCTGGTGGTCGTGACCTACCAGCTGCTTCTACAAGTGCAGAAGCAAATGCACTGCCGCCGCCGGCCCTAGATCCCGAGCTGTTCATGGCTGCTCGTCGCGGCGATATCGAGCGGCTTAGCGAACTGCTGGGGCTACACAACGTTGATGGCGTCAACCCCGTTGATGGGGACTCCCTGCTCCACGTCGTTGCCGGCAGCGGCCACGGCGAGTTGTTTCTCCGCTGCTCCAAGATGATCTACGACGTCAAAAATGACCTCCTGGTGGCGCGCAACGACAAGGGCGACACCCCCTTGCACTGCGCCGCCGCCGCTGGGAATGCTAGGATGATCTCCAACCTCGTTGCTCTGGCCACCAGCAGCAACGTGACGTCGTCGGGAAATGAGTTCGTGGGGATGCGGAACAAGCGTGGAGAGACCGCTCTACACCAGGCTGTCCGTGCCGCCAGTATGAGGTCCATCGATATGCTGATGTTCGTCGATCCAGAGCTGGCCTGCATCCCATGTGCAGAAGATGAGGGTGATACTACTTCCCCGTTGTACCTGGCGACCTCATTGGGCAAAGAGGATATTGCTGGCCTTCTGATACACCGAAGTAACCGCAAGCTGTCCTACTCTGGGCCACACGGACGAAACGTATTGCATGCTGCTGTTTCTCGCGGCAAAGGTATATCTGTATATTATGCATAGCTTTCCACTTTGATTAATTTTGGTTTTATTTTATTTCATATATCTATTTAATAATAAAAAGAGCTGACCCTATCACTAGATGGCTGCTAAGAAAAAAGAGAGATAGCCCAGAAATTCTTAGAAAAAAAAAAAGCAAAACATCAAACCATCGGTTGGGTAAACTCTAATCATAATTGATAACGATAGCCATTAGATCTAACATGCTTCAAAATTACCCACTTCTGCCATTACACAAAAATAACCCCAAAGTACCATTATATATATTTGTTTCTATAAAATTACCCACCTATGTCAGTACGCAAAAAAATACCAAAAATACCCCTAATAATTTCTATTAAATTTCAATTATACTATGGTTGCTAGAAAAAAAAAAAAGACAAATAGCCTAAAAATTCTCAGAAAAATGCAAAACATCAGACCATCGGTTGTGTGGACCCTAATCATGATTGGTAACGATATCCATTAGATCCTTGATTTTTTTAACGAGTGTATCCATATTAGATCTAACATGCTTGAAATTAACCACTTTTGCCATTAGAGAAAGAAATAACCCCAAAGTGGTACCTATTATATTTATGTCTAAATTACCCACATATGCCATTACACAAAAACATACCAAAAATACCCCTAATACTTGCTACTAAATTACCCACTCATACTATGATAGAAGAATTAGCGAAATACATAGTTTTTTAATTCCGAATTGCTCATTAATTATGCCAGTCTATTGGTGGTAGCATAGAAATATGAAGGCAACTTATTAATCTTTTTTTGTGACTGTAATCACTGTTTGTGACAAGTAACCCAGTGAAATCATGACAGTCCCAAAATTTAAAAATAAAGTCCCGTGAGAAGGAATAATAGTATTGAACAATTTTGAATAATCACTAACATTGCTAGCCTGCACAATCGTACGGGCAAAATTGCTTGTTGAAGAAATGGTTAATCAACAACATTTTTAGCTTTTCTTGATTTATCTATAAAATGCTTTCTTGATCTGACTATGTATAAGTGTAAACAAATTGAAAAAATGACCCCAGCTCCACTGCATGCAGCGCTGCTTAAGTTATTGCAATGGTTCGAGGACGTGACGGTGGAGGTAAGTGAAGGGAACCGCCATATCAACGTGCCTCTTGTGTCTCACCTCACAAAGCAAAGGGACGGCCAGACGGGGAGCACTCCTCTTCACTTGGCTGCAGCATTGGAGGGGTGGCCAGATGCGAGCATTCTTTCTCGATGTTTTCCAAATGTTTGGCCACAGCCAAAATCAGCACTGAAACTGCTACTAAATGCCAACCCATGTGCAGCGTATCAACCAGACACTCAAGGATTGTATCCCATACATGTCGCAGCCTTGTCTGGCAGCCTGGACCAAGTCAGGATCCTGCTACAGAAGTGTCCCGAATGCGCCACTTTGCAAGATGGCAACGGAAGGACATTCCTCCATGTTGCGGTGGAGAATGGAAGACACCGGGTGGTTGACTATGCCTGTCGCCTAATGCCACAAGAATTTTCGTCGGTCCTAAATGTCCAGGATAACAACGGGGACACTGCCCTACACCGAGCAATCCATGTTGGGAATCTGCCAGTCTTTATGTGTCTAATTCAGAATCAGCTTGTAGATTTGAATCTAGCAAACAAGGATGAGCTGACGCCTCTTGATCTTTCATGGTGCAGAATCCCTCAATTATTTTATTATGGTTTGGTAAGTAACTACTTACTATATCTTGTTCCTGTTTCAAGTAGCATGAACCTTCTCCACATGATCGAGGGTAGTATTTTACGAGTTCATAATAACTCATGTCGTAACATTATCATTGTCCATTCTTGCAGAATCCTCGGTGTCTTATACATTTAACATTACAACTTGTGGGAGCTCCATGTGGTGGAATTCGGCCCGACCTCATATCTGAAGAACTCATCCCAAATATGGACGAGCGTGCAGTGTCAGGGCATCTAACAAATGCAGCACAGGTGATGGGTATTGTCTCTGTACTTGTTGCAACCGTGACGTTTGCGTCGGCTTTCACATTGCCTGGAGGTTTTAGAAGCGGCTCTAGTAACGCTGGCACACCGTTTCTTGCTGGGACTTATGCTTTTGATGCATTCATTCTCGCCGACACGCTGGCGTTCATTTGCTCATGTTTAGCTACCTTCAGCCTCATCTTTGCCGGGGTGCCAGCAATGGATATCAACCTACGCTTATGGTATTTCGAAAGTTCTGCCCTATTACTGCGAAGTTCAGGAAGAAGCTTGCTGGTTGCTTTTGCGCTGGGCTTATACCTCGTGCTGGCTCCGGTTGCTCACGCCACTGCGATTGCGATCTGTGTGACTATTTCTATAACTTTGCTCTATGGGAATTCAGAAGCCCAACAGATCCTCTCTATTATAAACACGGCTCGGGCTAGATTGGGAACTCGATTATCTATACGATGGAGTGGTATATTTATGTTCTACAACGTCTTCATTAATGTGGGGTTAAACTTCTGGTCGTTCCTAATAATTTTTGGCCTCCCAGCAATTTGGAATTAAGGTGGTGCAAGCAATGTAGTATGTATGTTAGTCATTTTAATTTTCCCCTCTGAAAATTACAATGTATCTGTACAGACCGTCCGTCAATGTTGTTGTTCCAATGAGTCATTTGTTTCCTTGTAATTTGCCATTATAATTGGTTAGTTGCCCAAAAAATCCTGGACACTGCTGTGGGTTTGCTCGTGTTTCTTGCCTTGCCTAAGTGTGCACATTTCCTTAGCTCTGCTTGTCTGCATTCTGTGACTGGCCTGGGCCACCTGGGTTGGAGGCAGCAGCCAGCAGGCCAGAAAAAGCTCAGCGCACATTCCACTCTAAATGGTCATCGTATACGAAGTATATAATACACGGATGAAGATATGGTGCACCATGGCTCGGGCGTCCTAAATATCTCAGCCACACATTAGGTGCTTTAACATTCGCGCTCAAACGGCAGATGAAACGGCGTCAAATTCCTTCTCCCCATCGCACAAGCTCCTGGGCCCACCTATGCACCATGTTTACCCAGCCCAGTGCACCGACACAACCCAAGTCAATCTTATCCAGAAAAAAAAAAGGAAAAACAACGGAAAAAAAAAAGGGGGAATTGCACTATTACCTTTGTTTTGAACTCAAACTATGAATTTGCCCTTACTTTTCTAACTTTGCACCTTTGCTCTTCCTTTTCAAAATTGAAAGGGCCGTTTGCCCCTGGTCTAAACTCCCGTTAGATGCCAATGGAATAAATGAGTTAAAAGAAAAAGAAAAATAATTGGGAGACGGGAGGAAAAGACACTGTTACCCTTCTCTGTCTCTTCTTCTCCCTCCCGACTCGCGTCGCTCGTCTCCTGTGACTCGACAGAACAGAGACGACGCTCAACCCTATCCCTAGCGCGTGCATGGCGGCGACCAAGGCTCGAGCGCAGCGGGGCTGCGGTGCGGCGCTTCAGGCAAGCGCATGCGCAGGCGCAAGCGTGGAGCCGCAGTCCTCCCCGGCAGGCAAGCGCGGCGCGGACCGGCTGGCAGCGTGTGAGCTGGTCTGCGATGTGCTCGAGCCGGCTGGCAGCGGTGCGCTCCAGATCGAAGGGAGGAGCAGCGAACAGGCAGCTGGTGGGCAAGCTCGTGAGCTGGACTGCGCTCGAGCGAAGGGAGAAAGGAGCTGGGTACCTCGTGTCTGTTGCGGTAAATGAAAAATCAATTCAGTTGAACTAGCAATATGATGTTCGTTCTTATGACAATATAATCCATATGATGTCTGTGATGTCAAAAATGATGCCTTTTTGCCTAAATCAGTTGTCATGCCGTCCAATTTTAGACAAATTCTGTAAAATCTTGTTAAAGTTTCATCCACAATTTAAATAATTTCGAATTCTATCAACTTGTTTTCAAATTTCAGTCACAATTTAAATAATTTCAAATTCTGTCAAAAATTTCAATTCTCAGTCACAGTTATATCATAGCTAATAGATTCAATATTTTTATGTTTCGTATCAAAATGGGGTAACCATGCTGCTAAAAAAAGAAAGGGGCAATGATGCAAAGGGCATTTGTGTCTTTTTTCGGCTGATTTAACACCGTTAAATGGACATAACAGAGTAAGGGCAAACGAAACCTTCAGTTTGAAAAAACAAGGACAACAATGCAAAGTTGAAAAAATAGGGGTAAACGCATAATTGGAATTCAAAACAGGGGCAATCATGCAATTGCCCCCCCCCCCCCCCCCCCCCAAGAAAAAAGGGAGAACCGACGGGTGTTGCTCCACCAACCTGCGCGGCTGCGCCACCAGCCGAGCTCCTCATCTTCATCGCCACCGACGCCGCATACGCCTGTGACGGGAGGAAGCAGACAGAGGCGTCTTCTCCATATCTTCCTCGACTCCGCTTCAGCAGGCAAGATCGATGAAGAGCAACAACAGCTGAACGACGGAGCGGCGAGCTTGGCTCCGGCGAATCGATCTCGCCGTCATTGCGGTTGGCTTCAAGCAAGTCTCTTGCAGCACCAGACTCTCCCTCCGCCGCGCCCCATCCTCCCCCAATCTGCCTCCTCCTTTCCCCCGGCTCGACGGGCTAGGGTACGGCAGGAGAGCCGTGCCCGCCATGTAGCCATGTCATTTTTTATACGCCTAACCTTTCTGCGACCTTTAATTTTAACCTTTTTGTCAGGATCTGGAACCCAACTACGTTCTCCCTCTGGTGGCTTTGTGAAATCAGCCACAGCCCGCCACCCCAGTAGCTCGCCCTGCCATGTAGCCATCACAGCTTCCTTGAGGTAGTATGGTGATACGAAGTGATGAGGATCAATCTTTGCCTTGGCACACCCAGTGAATACATGTGAGCAAGGCAAATGCATTAGCTTTGGCTTATTGCAACTGCACTCGCATTTGTTCAACTGTGGCCACAATGTCCATTCCATCGTCACTTCGGATCGACCAATCCCAAGTCCGCTCTTTCCCCGCAACAAGACTTCAAAGACGAAATCCCTATTACCTGTTCTCCTAACCATGTGCATCTGACCATTCGCACTCTTTTCTGTGATGTACTCGGTGATCTTAGCACTGAACATCACTTGTGGGTTGGCAACATGCAAAACTGCTTTTGCATAGCGATCTTGCAGGTATGTTTGTATCCCACGAGTTATACATTCTAGAATCCCCACTAAAGGCAAGCACCGAGTCCCTTTCAATACCCAATTATAAACTTCTGCCCCAATAGTGGTCATAATGTCATAGCGTGATCCATCCTTATCTGCTATTAATGTCCATTTCTCCATCGGCTCATCCTTGATCCAATTTGAGAAGCACTTGACCCTCCGTCCACCCCTCCTGCGCCTAATTTTGTCCTGCGATTCATTAGGCAAAGGATCAAACCCCTTCGGCTCCTCGTCACGTGGCATAGGAGGTTTCTTTTTAACCTCGTCCATGCAGTTGCCAGTGAGCTTGTCCAGCTTGCCCCATAATATGTCAAATTTGCTCCTTCGATTCTGTTTGCACAGCTTCTTGAACATATCCATAAGTCGCTTGCTCTTAAACTGCCTGTAGAAGTTTGCCCCCAGATGCCTCATACACCATCGACTATGCAGGTCGGGTCAAAATTCCTGATCATTATAGTCTGTCTGCAAGGTATCAATTGCTGACAATAATCCCGCATGGCGATCATGTAAGATGCAGACATTGGGTCTCTGCATAACAACCGCTCGCTTCACCCACCTCAAAAACCACAACCAACTCTCTGTATTCTCACTCTCCAGAAATGCAAAAGCAATTGGCACAATCTAATTCTCCCCATCCACTCTAATAGCGGTGAGGATCTGCCCCTTGTACTTACCAGTCAAGAAAGTGCCGTCCACAGCAAGAACAGGTCGACAATGCATGAATGCTTGTATCATACAACCAAATGACCAAAAAGCACGGCGTAGGACCCTGTCCCCATTTGTATTTTCAAACTCGTCCACCGCAACCATAGTTCCTATATTCCTAGCTTGCATAAGCTCAAGCAAGCCAGGTAGGTTGTGGTACGAGTCCTCGTATGTCCCGAACCTTCTTTCCAAAGCCTTTTGTTTCGCTCTCCATGCCATATCATAGCTGATCTCATAGCCTAATCGATTCTCTATGGTATGCATTATAGCAAAAGGAGACATGGCGGTCTTCTGCATAATCTCAGGATACATGTACTCAGCTACAAACTGTATAGTCATGTTCTTGTGTTTCAGAAGAGTCCTATCCAATGAACACGAATGACCTACCACGATAGATGCCACAAATGACGTCTCAGCTTTCGGCAGGTATCCGTGAACCCTCCATACGCAATCCGGAGCCATGCACTTGACGTCATATGTCCTCGGGTTTGAAATGACCACCGTGAACTTCTTCTTCTTTGAGAACGCCCACCTCTTTACGGCACACTGAAAAGATATCTTATCAGGAAACATCTGCCCCTGAAGGACCTCTATAGCATCATACTCCCAACATAAATTGTGGCCATTATTAACAGCTAAGTTCTCCATATTGATCCAGTCCTGCGACTCTTCATATCCCATGCCCCATCCCTGACCGGCTGTTCCATCAACGAAGGTACGAAACTCGTCATCATCCCTGTCCATTTCATCAACAATTGCCTCATTGACCTCTCCCGAATCTGCTTCTAGTGTGCCAACATTTATTTGCGACTCATCCTCAGTGGTTGGATGAACCACAGGATTTGCAGCAACGTGACTTGGCTCGGCACCAACATATTGCTCCGCACGAACAATTTGTCCCACGACTCCATCTTGCTCTGCATTGACGACATTCTCATCAACCTCCTCCTCCAGACGAGTCGTTATCGGATTAGATTACACCAGCAACAAGTGAGCAAAATGCCGTTGCAATCCCATAGCCCACAAATTGCTTCCAATGTTTAGTGCTTCTCACCTCTACAAGTTCCCATTTCCATGAGCCTCCATGCTTTTGAGGAATCATAGCTTTCACAACAAACCGATACTCTAAAGGATTCACATTCAAGAGACTATGTAACCAGCTATACACTTCGCCTCGCTGCATCTCTACCGAATCATTCAAAGCACTATCCACATACCGAAAATTACTCAAATCTACCCCATAGTCACGATGCTCAATTTGACCTTCTCCGTAAAAAACTCAGAAACTCACTACACTAGCCATCCTGGTCAAAAACAAATTAATTACTATTTATGCGTTAATATTTTTTAACAAACTTAATGAACGGCATCATAAATAAAATGTCCATCAAATGTGACGTTCTACTACTACTACCTACCATTATTTTTAACTAAACCTATAAACACAATACTAGTCTAATCTTATTTACTAACGTGTCTCCTATAAACTAACAGTCCGTACACAATATAGTCTAACCCCTACACTAATAGTCTCACTACGGGAAACCCCCTATTTGCCGAGTGCCAGAGGCACTCGGCAAAGCAGCTTTTACACTCGGAAAAGAGTTTGCCGAGTGTTGCACTCGGCAAACACCGGACGGCAAACAGCTCTCGGCAAAGCCGGGTTTACCGAGTGCTTTTTGTCGGGCACTCGGCAAAGATTTTGCCTCTGGTGTTGGCACTCGGCAAACAAATTGTTTGCCGAGTGCCAGGTGCGTGGCACTCGGCAAACATGCAACATACCGTGTGCTGATTGTTTGCCGAGTGCCGATTGCGAGGCACTCGGCAAACAACATGTTTGCCGAGTGCCCGACAAAAGGCACTCGGCAAACAAGGAAACACACGGCATATTGCCGGTTTCCCGTAGTGTCTAATCCCTATACTAATGTCTCCTATAAACACAATACTAGTCTAATCCCTGCACTAATAGTCCTATGATCATCTACACTAACCCCTATACTAACTGCTACCATCGAGGAACTAAACAAATCAAAAAAAAAACTCACCTGCGAGTGCCGCCCGAGGCGGCCTCCACCACGGCGCAGCACAGGCCGAGGGGACCCACCTCCAGCAGCCAGCGCCGGCCCTCTCTGCGCCCCTCCCTCTCTTCTGCTCGGCTCGCCCCGCCGCCCTCACTCTCTCTCTCTCCCCGACGTTGAAGATGAAGCTGGGAATGGGGAGAGAGAGAGAGAGAGAGAGAGAGAGAGAGCAGGGCGCGTGCGCGAGTGGATAAGGCAGGGCCCATCGGTCGCTGGGTGACCGATAGGTCCCTGTCGGGTCGCGGCTGACCGATAGGTCCCTGTCGGGTCGCGGATGACCGATAGCTCCCTGTCGGGCGTTGGATTGCCGACAGGTCCTACGTGGACGGCTTTCGGCCTCCGACTGCTTACGTGGATGGTTGCCGACAGCCTGTCGGTTATTCGATAACCGATAGGTTACCTGTCGGTCCTCCAGTTACCGACAGGTACCCATTTCGGCAATTTTTTCAAAAGGGACCCCAGTTTTGCAATTTTCTATTAAAATACTATTATTTTAAAAAAAATTCTATGCAACCTTGCCGGATAAAACATTTTTACATCTCCATTTAACTTGGATGCATATGGACAGGGTGTCGACTATAGCAACTAACATCATTTGGTTTAGAAAATCTGAGATCATAGCACTCAGAATTTGGAGATAATCGGATGCAAAATACACATACGTATGATGCAACAGCAACTTTGCCTATAGATATTTCTAGCATTCTCGACGGGAGTAAACGTAAAAGAAACCGCAGTATACAGAGCAGTTCCGATCAACATATTCCGGCATGAATTTGCTTGGCCGGCGGCAGAGGTTTGGCAACTGCAACTCATGGCAGGTATTGGCGATGAATGCACAACCCGCGCGGAGTGCAGAGGCGTTGTTGATCAGTGCCTGTTCTTGATTCGTATCAACGGACCGCACCGAAGGAACGAGGCACTCTTCCCATCCTGATTTGCATCAACGGACCAAACCGAGGATTGGGGCCTTCATCATCTCGCCGTGATATGTATCGATGGACCAGACCGATGACGAGGCCTTGATGTTGCCCCCTGCTTTGTATCCGAATATACTAGCAGGAAGGTAGGTGAAGCACCAGCGAGATAAAAAAACAAAGAAAACTCCTTGATTTGAAGGACGGAGAAGAAGCGAATGCGTCGCCGGCGGTTGTGCCGAACGCTCACCTTGCGGAGCCTCTCGTCGACGCAGCAGCGATGCAGGTGCTCTTCTTCCTGGGCTCTCCCTTTCCCTCTCGGCGCTGCAGTGGATGCTTTGTGGATGAGCGGCGAGTATTTCCGATAGCCTGACGGTGGTTCGATTTGCGATGCGAATGTGTGTATGATTGAGGAAGCAGGGGAACGGGGAGTCGGGGGCCTTGAGCCTGCCCTGGGGTCTGCTATTTATAGAGCAAGGCCATGACGGTTCCTTTCTCGCGAAGGCGGTAATTCTCCCGCTCGCTAATTTCGCCCTTCGGAGGATTAAGGCGGCAAAGGATACGCAGTCGTGCGCGCGTCGAGCGGTTTATGCAGAAGGTGTGCGCTCAGTTTCCTTGACCGTGAAGCTTGGTTCCTCTCTCTGGATGATGGGCTGAGAATAGATATTCTCTTTATGCATAGTCTGGCTGACAAATGGACCAGTTCTCTTTGCAATTTACTTTCTCTTGATTTCTTATTCGTTACTAGTAAAAATGCATGTGCGACACGCACATGCGAATATTTATCAACACCACATAGTTTGGTGTGATTGTGAAATCACGGTAAAAATCAAACAATCAATAAAATATATAACTATATTATTTAAATGATTATTAATATATAATGTGATACATATTTTTCTGATATTTTGATAAGTGCAGTTTTACTCAAAAAAAACTTGTATACTATAGACACAGCAAAGCTCAACAATTTGTCATGGACCTCACATGAACAATATCACGGTTTGAAGCAACCTGATTCACTTGAATCCCGTCTCATGAGTTTGCATTCTTTTGTTAGTTTTTGTCACGACAAGATGAATTTTGTATCCCATGCTTCAAAGTGTGGATGGTGTTGTCTATGTTGCGAGCAAATAAAATTAATTATTCTTCCAATAAGTTTTCAAAACCTTCATGGCACTAAAAAGCCAAATAATGTGATGATCTAGACAAAGCACATATAAATGAACAAGTCAGCAACTATTTCACTTTGTGTTCGAGAAAATACAAAAGTAATAATCAAAGATATGATTGTGTTCTCTGGTAATGTTTTATTATACCCCTTTTATCATATACAATATTATCTTTTCTCGAGGCATTTCTGTGTGACTAAAGTGAAGATGAATAGTTTTTTACATTAGACTATAATAATAATGTACAAAAATATCAAAAAGGTACTATGGTTCATTCATCTCTCATTTAACACATTACTCTATTAGCTTTAGACACAAGTAGGGCTCAAAACTCCCCGAGCCAGAGGTCCAGGATCATCCTCAAAGGAAGGCCACCGCCAGCCGACAAATGCCAAAAGTGTCGCATGGCTTCGAAGGAACTTGTCTTGTCCGCCCGTTCTTGAGTACGGGCATTCATAACGTCAACCCCCTTCGCCATGAGCATTCTCTACCACGTGAAAAAAATAAATTAAGCACTGGGCAATGGGCATGCAGGACCACTTCCCAAGTAAACGAACCACCTATCAAGTAACAGAGTTTAATAGCAACATGTATTTTTGGTTGCTAAAATAACCATAGAGAATAATACTATGATTACCTCTCAAAAGCTTGTTTCTCTCCATAGTAAAGGTACCTATTTTTCTATTTCACATTCGTGAATTCAGTTACCATTCCATCAAAATATCAATGAAGAGAATAAATGAATTTTTGTAAATACCATAACAACTACATTTTTCTCTCAAACATGGAGCTGCGTATCATTGTATCGGCAAGAAGAGTTTAAGGTAAAGAACCCTAATACAACACACCTCACACTCACAAACAACTTATCGTTTACATTCACCCCTGTGATTTTTCCCAAACTATTGGAGCAATACTCTGACCAAGGACACTTCTAAGGAAAAATACATACTCTTGACATTTAATCATCCAATAACAACTCAATCACTTGCATATTCCATCTCATGATATTTTCCGGTGTGCATGAAATTTCTAACACATGCATAAATCAAATGCACATTGCTAGCCTTTGGTTTGTACAAGTGAAAATGACACAACATTCATCTGATATGTAGCCTCACACACAAAAGTGGACAGTTTGGATGAATTTTGTATTCACTTTTGCTCGTGCCTAGCAAATCCCCTGCAACTTCTTTGCCCCCCAAGTTACTGTAAAGATACTGCAAATAAAAAGAGCAGCACAACTATTATAGCCTACAGGACAATATCCAGGTGGAAAGATTTCAGAGATAATAAAACCTTACAACTAAATTGCAGTGCAAAAAACTGCTAGAGGACTGAGCTGCCATCTTTGATTGAATGTTACTAAAACGGAACAAACTATAATGGTTAAACACAGCCTATAGGTTAAGTGCCGGATTTTCAGCACTTTCCAGATGCTAATGTACTCTACAATCTGTCCATAAGCTTCCATAAACTTCATCAACACTGTAAGAATAATCGACAATGGTAAGCAAAACGAAGAACCAATGGGAACTGGAATTAGCTTGTTTTAGCACGGCTCAAAGGTGCAGGGAATGACATGTTTTGGTTCTGGCACACTTCTTTTTAAAAAAAAAATCAGTCAGGCACACTTATTAACGCTATGTGTGTGCTCTAAAAATAATTAATGTTTTCTGAACATGAGATATTAAAAATGCCACAGATTGACAGCTTATCATCCACTATGTAATATTACTTTCCTCTTTCCATCATGCTAAAGGAATAATCAAGAGGAAGAATAGTTGATTTCATCAAATAGTGATTTACAAAGTAAATAACCAACTATAGCATACATCAATTAGTCGTTAGTCATTCTTTCAAGGAAAAAGTCCATTTTACTCATCTGAACAATCCACATTATCTATTTCACCCCCTAAACAAAATGATGGCTCATTTTACTCCCTCAAACAATTCTATTTGGTGCAATATACACCTTTTTGAAGTTAGTATTTTATGTGTATAAGATTACAAGTGGAATTTGAAGCTAAAATTTTGCATGATGGCAACTCACACGGAAAACTATATTAAAAAAATTATGACATATTTTTTGATATTATTTACATAGTTCAATAGAAATTAGTGACATATGCATAAATATGATATCAGAAATAATATTAAAAATATTTAACATAGATTATTATTGCAATTAACATCATGCAAAATTTGAGCTTCAAATTCCACTTGTAGCATGAGAAAAAAAAAGACAAACTTCAATAGGGTCTACATTGCACCAAATGAAATTGTTTGAGGGAGTAAAGTGAGCCATAATTTTGTTTAAGGGGTGAAATAGAGAAAGTGAATTATTCGAGGGAGTAAAATGGACCTTTTCCTTTCAACTAACAGCATGGCTCAGGAATTAATTTTGAAATAATCATGCAAAAAAATGTAATTGCACCGTACTCCATCGACCACATGGGTCAAAACATTTGTGTCATATATGCCTCCAGGGTCATACCTAAGTATGGGAGGACCCGGTGTGAAAAACAAAATTAGGACAAATGTGAGAAATGACAATAAATAAATGTTTATTTTCTCCTATTGTAAGATGGGTTTTTCTTTAAAGACGATTTGCATAAGACATTTCATTCCCAAGGATTAAGGAGTTTTCAAACATAACACGATATCATGAAACATCAAATGTCCAATCTTTTATTTTTTTTACAGGATGTTCTCAAGTAATATGAAATTCATATCGACCTACATTTTCGTAAGTACGTTTTACACATCGAGAATTATCTTTCCTACTATTTAAATACTATTTCAAAAACTATTTGTTGAAGTTATTATCAACTAATGTATAGTGTAATCAATAAATCAATCATGTCACTATTTGTCACTATCTGAAAAGGTTAACTAATGTATTATTGGTGTTCGTAAATCAGGAAAGAAGTCAAAATTCACAACACATGCATTTGTTTCTGGATTTTAGGGCTATGATAACGTCTTTCCAACACCATGCACATGGCTCCAAGCTGAGTGTATCCTAGGGCGATGTAACGCCCTGAAACTTCACCCTTAAAATTCGCAAAATCAAATCGAATCTAAAATCGGAAGTTTTCAAAATCTTTTTGAAACCTTTCTCTCCCTCTCTGCAACCTGGGCCGTTTTCAGCCCAAGCTACCAGCCATTTTCCCTTTTGGCCTGGTCCGTCCTTATTTTTCCTCTCCCTCCTGGACCAGCCCAACTCTACTGCCTCCCAGCCCACCTGACCCGATCAGCCCAAACACTTTCTTCCTCCTCAGCACTGGAGCAGCACACACGTATGGAGAGCTTCACCAATCTCTCGACAAGCTTTCACTCCCGAGCTACCCAGCTACCGCCTTCACTCCGCCTGCTCGAGCCACGCGTTGCTCTGCACCGTCCAGAAGCTACACGACGCACCGACTGGCCGCTTTCCCCGCTGCTCGCCCGAGTCCCATCTCCCCAAAGCCGCACGCCAGCGCCAGCCCGTGCGCACTTGCCCGTGGCACACGCCGCTTCGCTCCTGCACCTCGCCCTGTGCCTCGCTGCGCCGCTGCCGCTCCCATCCCGTCGCTCTGCGCCAGCCACGCCGCATCGTGACGCACCGCCCAGCTCTGCCACGGTCACGCCCCGCGCTACTCGTGCACAGCAGCGGAGACCCGAGCACAGCGCCGCACAGCAACGCCGTCGCCTCTGCGCCACCGCCGTGCCGTCCGCGGCAAGCCTCGCCTCTCCCTCCTCTGGCTATAAATAGCCTTCCCCGCGAGCCCCTGCGCCACCGTGCTGCCCAACCCTTTCCCAGGTGAGCTCCTCCCCTTCTTCCTCCTCTGCTCCATCTCCGGCCGAGCACCGCCCGTCAATTCCCTCTCCCCGGCGTCACCTAGCCTCGGTCGATCTACCGTAGAGCACCCCCATGATCCACTCCACCTCCCCAGCCCGCTCAATCGCCCCTCACTCACTCTACCGAGCTCCTCCCGAGCAGCCATGGTCGCCCCTGTTCTTCCCCGTGGCAGCCGCCACTCCCCGCATCCCTTCCCCAAATTGATGCCTCAAATCGATGCGCCACGAGCCGAGTACACGAACTCAAAGGAAAAACGTGGCAAGTATACAACAGTCCAAAAGCTTAAACATCACACTTCATCTGCAGTTATTCACAGAGCATGATAAACATGAGAAAAAGATGATACCTAAGCAACATAGACTATCTGGGCGGGCAAAGGTCTTGTATTCGACTCCCAGCATGCTCATAGTGGCATGAATTTTCATATTAAAGCCACACTTCATCTGCACACTTCTTATTAAAGCCACACCATTACAGAACAATTTGATTTATTATGGAACACATTATATACACAGATTAAAAGTTAATGTCATTGTTACTGGATATCCATGAACCCATTTGATTCATTATACAAGGGCAACACAATTTCTATGTCTGCATAATATTTTACTGATGTCGTTGTCAGGGATTCAAAGCAAATCTCCCAAAACTCCTGACATGATTAAAATATCAATTCACAAGCTATAACCACCGCCAACATTGCATGCTTGAAATTTTCAGAAAGCAATCCACAATTGTCTTGATGTGGCTAGTTCGATCCTCTAACATGAATGGTAAAAACATGAACCAATGAAAAAGCTTTACCTCCTAAGCCCAAGTTTACACCACATATGCTTATCTCATGAAAGAATCAACTATAATCAAGACAAGAATTCCTGGTATTGGTTAGAAGTCATTCCTGTGATTTAACTTGATGGACCTTGCTCCCAAAATATTCTTTCCAAAGTTATTCCTGTATACAGAGGATTTTTTGGGTTTTTTTAAAAAAAAATTGACTAATGTACCACCAGACTGCCCAAATCTTTGCAGAGGTACTCTTTAAATCAATGTGACACGCATGAACTACTTAATAAAAAGAAGAACAATTAGTCATGTAACCAAAGAACATGCACTTAGTCATATTTTATTCATTACTGGAAAACCATGCAAGATCAACCTCCTTTTCTTTAAGCCACGTCTTGGTAGCAACCTGCAATTTCTTTAACCACCAAAAAAAATACATAAATCAATCAGTTTCAATGTATTAAGAACCAAAACTTTTGTTGTGCAAAGCAACACATTCACAGCAATTTGTACACCAATCGATGAATTATGGGTAGCATTGTGCCCCTGTCATTCGTGTACACAGTTTTTGAACACACCGCAAGAGAAGTCAACTTCAAAAGAGTAAGGGAAGAATACCTGGATGACGTTGGCAGCAATGAGCAGTGTGCATTGCAGGGTAGCGCGGCTGTGGTGCAGAGATCAGGCAGCTGAAATGGATGAAAATAATCAATTTGTTGCTAAAATCATTTGGCGATGGATAGATACTAAAAGAATGGTGAGATGTAGGGGATCTTGTTTCTAAAGAATGGTGAGATGTAGGGGTTCTTATTTCTCACCTGTGTCAACTTGACGAAGTTCGCCAGCAACAACGGTCGGATAATGCCCTCCCTAAACGATCAACCAACTCAGGTCACAAACTTAACTCATTCCATTGCATGCACAATGATTCAGCACCAGGTCAAGGTCATCCGCCCCTGTTACAGAGTTCAACATTATGTCCAAATAATCGAGATCAATTAAGGGACTAAAATCAAGAAGTACCGACGTGCAAACAAAGCTATTATCCAATGAAAGATTAGCACCAAAGGATCAGACCATATCATACATGTAAAACCCATCGCATCTCATAAACAGACAAGCAAACTCACCCGCACGAGGCAGAAAAAGAATCCACAGCCTCCCTCCAAATTATATCCCATTTCAACTAAAGAAATTGATTAGGGGAGACAAGAAAAAACAAGCACTTTGTTCAGAACCTAGATCGAGTCCAGTACCTCAACTGTGGTGTGTTAGTCCATACAAATTCAATAACTGCAATTCTGAATGGGTCTCCAATCCAGAGCGTAGCTTGAATGAGGGAACGAAGGACGCTGACAACCACCATGAGTGAATGTTCGTGAATGAATGTGAGAGTAGTCATCTCCACGGTCGCCGGAGATGGATGGATGACTCAAATGTGGCGCTGTGCCACATTCAGAAGCTAGCTGATCCAAAGATAGCAGGTTGCCTGCCGCCACCGCATTCTTGCAGAACCTGGATGCCTCATGCCCCATGATAACAACCTTCTGCTCCTCCTCCTCCACTTCTCACCATCTGCAGATCCCCAAATTGAGGCCACATCAAGAGTGCCCAAATAGAATAATCAAGAATTCGCTCGGGACATCAAACACTACAGCTATTCGGGGAACAAATCACAAACCAGTTGCATTGTATGGCTTGTCGTCATCATCACAATTACCTGGGGGGTGGGGGGTCATTCCTGGGCCCTGGTCGCCTGCCTCCGAGGTCTCTCTTCCTGTGAAGACGCACATCATGACCGGGTCAAAAAAACGATCTAGAGAAATTGGAGGCAACATCAGGCCGGTCGAATTGAACTGGGGAGCACCTGGTGTTGGCTCCAATGCTGCCGTCACAAACACAAATTCAGTGAAAGAATCCCAGTATCGTACATTCAAATCGACCACATAAATAATAACCATGTTGCGATTGATCTAATCATATAGAGGGGAGAAAAGAATAAACAACAACACCTGCTTGGTAATCTTGTGAACAACCTTATTGGCGACCCCTTCCACCAAGCGGGTGCTCCACCTCCTACTCGGCCTGCAGCTCCTTGGTGAAAAATCCACGATGTCCCCCGACCGGCGGGTAGTACTCGAACTGCCGGGGCAGCGGCACCACCGCCGCGGCCGGCGGTGGCAGCGTCCCGAGTGGTCCATCGCCAGCTACTCGGCGGTGATCTGGTGCGGCATCGTTGGCTGGCGATGGAGAGCGGCGAGGGGGCGTGGTTGAAAATTTGATTGGAAGGAAAACTTGGTGGAGACAGGCAGGAAAGGCATGCGTCTTGGGGTTTCCAAGGAAAGGGACGCGTATACAATAGGAAAGCTAGCGTTTTTGGGGGGATTGGCAAATAAGATGGTTCAAAATTTGTTTGCAAGGAAACTTTGGCATGAGGATCGCTAGGAAAGGAAAGCAAAGCGTGTGCAATAGGAAAGACAAGAATTCGGGGCGTGGGTTGGGGTGGGTGTTGAGGGAGGGTAGACCGGCGTCTGGTAAAAAAATATTTTTTTGATCCTCAAATGTTAAACTTTCTCTATTGTAATTGTGTCGCAAGGTGTCGCATTTCGTGTGATGGCCCTACATATTTTTAAATCGGATGGTGGAGGTAGTGATGACGATAGCAATCAAAGGTGGATCTGAGGTTGGGTACACAAGATTTAGGTACGCCAACAAAAAGTAGGTAACTCGTGCTTTATTAGTTTAGAATCACGATGAGTTTAGGCGGCAATAACAGTTCACATTGCGCAAAACCTGGAACATGGCTTTGACTGCTTGAACTTGGTCATGAGCCAATTTGGCTTTGAAAACAGCGCGCGTTCAGCTATTTTCTGGGCCGCTGTTCTACGGGCTAATTCAAGTGGTTAGAGGCTTGATTAGCTTGTGGCCGTGTTTTCGTATGGGCCGCGTATATACGTATTTGCTTATGAGGAAAATATGGGCCTGTTTTACTAGCACGTACATGCAGATAGCTAGCATACATGCTTATACAACTTTGTTCATAATTTTGTATGTTTGGAATCATCAGCCAATGGGTTGTCAATTTTCATGGATTGTATTAGCAACATTCTTCCATATCTTTGGCTTTACTAGCATTTTATAATTTATTTCTACATGTATATTTCCTCTAAAACACATGGATAATTAAATATTCAATTTTCAAATATTTGAATGTGAATTTATAATTTTCTTTTGGCTAACATTTTAAGAGTGCCAAAATCTGTGTCAACAGTTGGGAATAGCGCCATTCTTTACTTCACCTTGCATCATTCCCGTCGGAGTCTTCACCCCGTCCTTCCATTCAGATTCCTTCTAGAGCACACTCCACTCCTCAAGCCAATGATGTTATCGAAAGCATGCTTCACCCTCTAAATGAAGTCACAGGCTTCACCCGCCGCACATAAGTCAATGCTCTCTTCTTTCGAACCATCCACAATGTTTCGAGTGAAATCGCGTGCACGTCCCGCCGGCATCTCCGGGTACTCTTCCGAGGGTAAGGCTCCACACGTGATGTGGGCCAAATGACGCTCCACTAGTGATGCTTCTTTCTCACAGGAAGCTCAAAAACCGTGTACAAACTTGTGTTGCCTTCCACACTTCTTTGGACAGCTCAACACCATCGTCTAACCGGTTTAGGCCTTGCTATAGATCAAGGGTAACAAACTAAGACCACCTCCCTATGACCATATTAGTCCTAGAGGTGTATGGATGCTCTCAACTCTCTCAAACACTAAGATCTCTCTCTCTCTAAATCTTCCCAAAATGCTTCTATTGTATCCTCTTGTCTGTTTCCCTGTTGGAATTTGGGTTATTTTGAGAGGCCCATTCAAGAGAAATTCCAAAGCATGTGGCTCCAGTTTGGATAGTCCCATACTACTAGTGCAAGTTGAGGCACACCAACTCATATAGTGGTTCAAGTGACTATGTATAAATAAAGAAATTAAAGCTATGGAAGATATTGTGAGCTATCCTAAGTGTACACACACGCATGTGCGTAGGCGTATCCGCGTCTTTTCGCATTTCTTGGGAGCGCGTCACTTCCACCCGCGTCAACGCACGGCCGCCCTCCGCCCACCCCCGCGCCCCCAGCTCCCGCCTCCCTCCTTTACCACGCGCGGCCCACCGTCTTCTTCCTCACGCTCATGCGCCCCCGCCGCTGCCCGCAACCGCCACCCACACCAAAAGCTCTGGCTCACCGCCTGTAGCTGTGGCCAGAGGAGCCGGTATGGACTCTTAGGGTACAAACCCACACGCACTAAAGGATTCTACAGCACGCTTGTCGATGGCGGCAACGCGCGAAAGATCGCCGGCAAGCTCCGGTGGTGGTGGGCTGCGGTGGTTGGGCCGGTTGGACCGCATGGGGAGGAAGAAGAAGAACAATAGGAGGGGATGGGCGGAGGATGCGCGCGTGTTGCGGTGGCCGGAGGGGAAGATTCCCGCATTTCTTCCGCATGACTTGTGACTTGCGACACGCGACCGTGGCATGGCATGGCTGCAAGTCAGTGTGTATTTTTACCACTTTATGTCCTCCACCATCTGACCGTTTTGTATTAATTATGAGGAGATTGATTCACGGTTTAATGCCTTGATCGTGATTAATTGGCCAGCCAAGTATTGACTGCCAATTAGTGGGCGTCATTAGTAAGAAAACGGCTCCTTAAGGGCAGCTGCGCCTATATTAGGCCCTGGAGATGTCCACGTTTCTTGGCTCCACAAAATTCCTCCCTTCCATACAACTTCTTTCCATCCGGAGAGCTGTGCTGTGGTGTTGAGCTGCTTCTATCCTGCCGGCCCTTTTCCATGACGTGCACGTGGAGAAGGGTGAGCGGTATCTTCGAACTGTTGTCGCCATGAAGGCCGCACGAGGGGTGGCAATAAGGTTTCTGGCCAGCGCAACTACGCGATCGCTCGTTCGCTACCTCATTGACGATCGACTACATCGACGGTCTGACAATTTATGCTAATTTCGGCACCAACCAACCCGACGTGAGTCAATGTCGCCTTTGCTCAGTTTTGTGTTGTTCTACTTGCTGCTGGCGCTAATTCACATATCTGATTTAAATGATTATAAAATATGCCTGAAATTAAAATATAAACTTAGAATATTGCACATATTTCCTACAGTCCCCACCGGTAACAATGGCCAAAGGCACCAAAAAGGCTAAGCAACCGACTATTTATAGACCTCTATCCATAAACTAGACGTTGCTCCAAAATTATCCAGAAATTAGAGTAACCGTATGGTTCCATCGTACCATACGGTGACCCCCAAGATAGCATGAAGTATTTTGACCATAACTCTTTGCTTCATACTCTGATTGGGATGTTTTACATATCAATAGAAAGCTCATGACATTTCCCAACTTTCATGTTGGGCACTTCTTCATATTTGGCCATCTTAAATTGAAATGTCCACTGTATCATACGGTGGTGATCATCGTATAGTTTTTTGGTCTATAGACAACCTCCAATGTTTTGGCCATAACTCTTAGCTTCAACATCTGATGAAGGCATTAATTCTACCTATCAATGGAAATCCCTTGAAATTTTCCACAACTTTCATGTTGGACACATATTCAAATTCGGTTATCTTCGAACTGATATGATCACCGTAACATACGGTGACTTGATCTTTTCAGTTTCTCATGAACTCCTTCTATGGAAACCATACGGTGACCACAACCATAATATACAGTGACTTCATCTCTTCAGCTTCGCATGAACTCCTTCTTCTTTGGAAATCATACGGTGCTCATCATATCATACGGTGACACCCACCGTAACATGCGGTGACTCTTCTGCAGCTGAAACTTGATCATCTCCTCAATCCTTGCTTCTAATTTCACCAAACTTCATTCCTCTTCTCCTCTGATGTCACCTTAGTGCCTGAGAGTTGAGCATCCACTCACCTCTACCAGTAGTGTGGCCTAAGAGAAACGACTCGATCCCCCTTGATATATAGTCCGGTTTTTCCTATGGACTCAAGCCTATATCCACACCAAGCCAACACTTGCTTGGTTTTAGCATGTCCTTAACCTTGATCCATATCCTGAACCGCGACCTCTATCAAGTCTAATGATTACTGTAGTCATCAACCGTTGAGGCAACCAATCATAGGGATGTAGACACAAGATTGTTGTTGCTCAACCAATTCTTCCGATCATGTGATCATATGAAAACCTTTTCTTCATCAAAAAATGTTAGTCATAATGATCTTGTTGCCACAAAGAAAAACAAATCGAAACATAATGGGCATAAGATATGTAAATAAAACTAGCAGTATTACATCATCATGATATGGGATATGAAAGCAAGTTGCATGATGAAAATAGGGGAAATTCCCTTTCGGTCATGAAAAAACTTCTCATTCCTTTTTGGGCATAAAATTTTTTCATTTTCCTTATGGGCCATCATATCTATCTCTTTTGCCCTTTTGGCCACTCTGTTAACTCCCGTTACAAATTTAACGTTCGGACCCGTCAGATTTTTTTTAATGACCATGGGTGCCCCTGGTATCCTGATGAGTCATGAGTGGACCAAATCTCCTCTCCAACTGAAGCCATCGCATTACCCAATCCATCTGGGCGCAACCCGAGGCGAGGAGCACTGATGATTGGGTGAGAGCGGGATGATGCGGCCGGTGAGCGCAGCTGCTGCGGCCGGGCGGACGCGCGGCCATGCGAGTAGCACGCCGGCTGCGGGCAAGACAGGCTCACGCGAGTGGCCAGCAGAGAATGAAAAGGCCAGGGAGATCAATTAGGTACGCTTGTACTGAAATAATTTGGGGAACTTTGCATACATGTACTTGTTTGTAGTGTGCTGTAATAACTCACTTCGTTGTACAATTTTTAGATGCCGGTCGCACAGTGGTTAAAATAAACCTGAGTCCCTTTACCATTGACTACCCAGTTTCAGTTTGTACAAGTGAACCAAAATCCATGAAGGAAAAGAAAGCTCAAGTCATCCATCTGTGATTGCTAACGAGGTGCTTTTGTAATATAATAATATGTGATGGCTACTTGACCAATTATCAAATTCATGTAATCGGAATATTTGATGACATGTTTATTAGCCTTGTGAATGAGCCGTATGACCATGAGATGGACAATCTGTGAGCATGATAAAATATTTTCTTACAAAAAAAATACTTTATCATGCTGTCAAAAATTAAGTTACAATTTCATCCATGTGTACATTGAAAAAACATTACATACCTGAATTGAAAGTACCAAGCAAGTGGCCAATAAGGAAACTTGGCAAATTTTTCATCAAAGGGCATTTCAGTCTTTTCTTGTACTACTTCACACCATTCATCCTTGAAATGCATGATAGTGGCCAGAAAGGCATAAAAGATAGACCTGATGGCCAAAAGGGAAAATGAAAATTTTTTATGGCCAGAAGGGAACAAGAAATTTTTTTGATGGCCAGAAAGGAATTTCCCTATGAAAATATGATAAACATGCATGGCATGATAAAAGATATGTAAGCAAGATCACATGACATGACAAGACAACATGATGATAAGATAGAGTGTACATAAATAAGCACATGCATGTCATCATCACACAAGAGACAAGATCATCATGGTTGGATATAATGCAAGGCTAACATGTTGATTAAGAGCATGTCAAGGTATAAGATACATAGAGGAACATGTGACATACTTACCTTGTCTCTTAACTCATGTGTGTAGTAGTCACTCCATCGAGTAGTCTAGCTTGATGTTCACTTCTCCTCAACACCAACTTCCTTGCAACCTTTGAGGTGTTGGCACTCCAATTGTGTATCTCTAAATCTATGAGACCAAACATCTTGCAAACTAGATAACCTTGTTAGTCAAATTGACTATGTTGACATCAATCATCAAAACTTATGAACCATGCTCTAGGTTCATTGATCTTACACCAGAAATATAACAATGTATTGAGACGCCACATGATAAGAAAACACTGATAAACCTCATTTGTAATTGATGCCTATTCATGTATAATTAGTAAATAGTCCTTGTTATATACTATTTGACATTGCTGCTAACCTTAACATTTTGTTGCAATAATTGAGGTCAAATCAAAGCAGGTACCTTGATGCAAAAAAGGCTGAATTTTCCATGGATAATAAGGAATATTGTAGATGCATCAAAAGGTAACCTCTCACGGCAGGTACAACGGTGCGATCTCATAGACCATCTCATACGTATGACATGTAATTTTGAGAACAACCTCTACAATGGGTTGCCTTTTTAGTTGTCTTGTTGAATTTCTATAATACCTTAAATTGTGGATGAAAAAAGAATAATTTGGAATTGCATGGCAACTACTAGCCATGCAATGGTGTGGAAATCATCTCATATTCCTAGATTTTAGCTTGTGATATGTTTTCTTTTCACGAAGCAGCCACCTCTACCTCTCATATCACACTCTCTCTCTCTCTTCCACATCACCAAAAAAAATTCATATGTGGTGGTGCATTAGATAGGCTATGAGACCGCTTAGTGTACCTTTTGTACCTGTCCTCATGTGTTTGTTTAGTGTTCTAAACACTGTGAGGGCGTACGTCCAATTTTTTATGGATTGGTTGCTTTCTCAAGAGAGGTATGCTAGTTTCAAAGAGCAAATGTCAGATGAAAACCGCTCTCAACATGAGGCAATTGGTGATGCATCTGCTGCAGTCACGAGGGTGCATGCTCCTCTACTTTTCAGGCTTGGGCATTTTGACTTTTAGATACCGCCAAATTATCCATGCATGCACCATCCAAAATTGGCTCATTTTAGCAAGTTTTCAGGTTTTCAACTACTAGAGTATTTTCACCTAATACGCGCTCTAGTTTAATGTTTGCAAATGGCATAATCACTTACTCTTTCAGGATTCTTAGTAAAAGGAGGCGTCATGGCCCTTTGATGTAGCCAAATGCGGTCTTTTTCCTAGACAAGCAATTTTAGTTTGTCAAAAAAGATCGTGCCATCACTCATCACCATCTATCCCCGCCGCCATCCATAGTCGGCATTATCCCCACGTCGGCAATATTTCTCCCCATTTTTTTATAAAGTATAAAGTTGTTTTAGTCGAGGAAGAAGAATTCCTCCATATCCTAACATCGTTGTATTCTCCTTCAATTTTTCCATAAGTAATTCCATCATTGGTTGTCGAAATGCAACTGTGTGTAGAGTAAAAAAGAAGCAGTGCGTGTAGAGAAGCAAAAAGATGTAGTTCTGAGTAAAGCTTTTGTTTACCTGAATCTGTATTGTACATTGCAGCAAGCTCTGCGAGGACTTCATCATGGTGGCCGGCAGGAACTTGATGCGCTGCTTCCTCATGGTCCCAAGCTTGATGGTCGTCAACTTCTTCATGGTCCCCGTCTTCTTCTTCTGATGGGGGCAAGTTCAGGTCCAGGCAGGGGTGGAGCCAGGTTCAGGCCAACCTGGGCTCCGCCCCCCCCCCCCCCCCCCCCCCCCCCCCTTGCCTTCGGGAAAAATTCGAACATCCAGTAGTTTTTGCCCGGTCTGCAGCAGCATCGTGTGCAAAATAAGGCCAGCGCTTGATATCCCACTAGCTGAACCGGAGAGCACAGGCCCAAGAACACAGGTCTTCGCTCGACGCCTCTCACCGTGTTCGTTCAGCGCCACGGTGCCTCCGTCATCTCGGCCAGCACCCAGAGTCCAAAACACCTTCGCTCGCTGCCGTGCTTCCCATGGCATGGTTCGTCGCCGTCTCACTACTGTTCATCTGCCCCCCCCCCCTTGGCGTCGTTGCTGGCTCCGCCACTAGGTCCAGGACCATGGCTGAGAAAGGATAGTGGAGGGAAAGATTTGGAAAGGGTGTTCTGTTTGGGCATGGTGACCTTTTATAGCTGAGGTCTCTTTTCTGTAATGTTTGAGCGCCAACCGTGTGCTGTAAAATGTTATTTTATTCTTTTTTGGCTCAAATCATGGTCACCGGCTGAGATTCCCTTCTCATTCTTCATTTATGGCTTCCCACTTGGACAAGCAGTTATTAGGGGTAGCAGCGTACTTTGGCTCCAACCTTGTGCTGGTTTTGGGAAGCCTGGAATGCCAAGATTCATGGACGGAGGGAGTATTTTAGAAGGCCCCAATCCTGATGTGTCATTAATCAGGAGCATCCAAATCATGCGAGTTTAATGCATTAATCAATCCATTGAAAAGCCCTAATTGTGATGTGTCATCCATCTTCAAGAACTCTAAAAGTAGCTCCTCTACTTTGAGAGTGTTACTTGATATATTGACACAATGAACAATAAAAGTCATTTGTTCTTCATGGGAAAGGGCTTATAGCTTTAGTGGGTAAAAGAGCCTTAGGGCGTGATTGGTTTATTTTCCAGCACAGCTTGTCTCGTCCCAGCCATCCAGGCCCACGGTAACTAAGTTCTGCAGGTACAATAGCCCTTTGATTGGTTGCCGTATTGATCGGTCTCATCCCAATAGAGAAGCTGTTCGGTTGGCTGATTGTCTTGCATCACTTGTCTCTCATCTGATGGAGTCATTACACACGCCGATGCATGCTGCGAGCCAGGCCCGTCAGAAACGGATTTCATTCTCGTTTCTGCGGAGCCAGGTTGGGCGGTCGCTTTTGCATACGCCTATACAGGCCCAAGCCTCGAAGCAAGAAACCAATGAGTGAAACGCTACATGCGAGGAGCCTGGTTGAGCCGGATGCGACCAACCAATCGCACCCTTAGTAGCACCTGAGATTCTGGGTTCGATTTCTCGTGGGAGCGAATTTTCTAGGATTTAATGACATTGTGCTTTCAGTGGTAGGCGACGTTCCTGTCGACAGCGAGGCGCCAGTGGTGACTTTGTCAATCTCGAGGATTTGCCAGCTCGGTCTTTAAAGATGCTTATAGGGGTAGGGTTTTGCATACGTGTGTTCATAGAGGTGAGTGTGCGCGCGTTGTGAGTGTCTGAGTTGTACTGTGTAATCGCAAAAAGGAATAAGTCTATTTTACTACCCTCAACTATTCATGTTGTTCACTTAACACCCTAAACTAATTTTTGGTCTAATTTACTCTCTCAAACTATTTAGATTGGTTCAATTCACTCCCTTATGAAAATTTTCTTTTTTGTATCTTTAAGTACGCATCTTGTTTGAGCGTAAATTTTTGTGAGATTATAAGTTAAACATATTGTACGTTAGAAAAATGTTTAAAGAATGTTTTTTTTTAAAAAAATGTATGTGGAAAGTGCGGGATACAAATTCGACATTTGAGATACAATAATGCAAGAAAAATTTTATGAAAAAATCTGGAATATTTTTTCTATCATAGAGTATGATGTCATCTACCACACTATAAAATTTGAGCTTCAAATATAACTCATACAAAGAGAAACGAAATAGAAAAATTTCACTAGGGGGTGAATCGAACCAATCTAGATAGTTCGGAGGAGTAATTCAGACCAAAAATTAGTTTAGAAGGTTAAGTAATAAAATAAACCTCTTTAAAAAAAAGAAGTCATTTGTTCTTCATGCTCGCATCTGGAGTACAATCCTATCAGAGAAAAATATTTGGCCTCTTTAATGATTCTTAAAATGGACTCGCCATTGTGGTGCGAGCACCTTAGCTCCAAGTAAGCATGATGTAGTGCATACTTTTGACGTTCAGGTGAGACATGATCCTAACTTATGACGTTCGGGTGGCATGATACAACCATTCCAAGGTAATAAATTATGGAACACGAGGAAATTGGTGACCAACAACATCCAGACGCGCAGCTATATAGCTCTACCTACACTGCCCCAACAGTTTCAGAACAACCACGAACGAAACATACATTCCACTCCGTACGTGAGTTTGCACCCACCACACCGTACGTGCTCGCTTGGCTTCACCACGCACACCATGGACGCGGAACGCCTCGTAGCCGTTCTTGTGATGTTGGTAATTTGCAGCATCATCCACGGCGCCGACGCCGAGAACCGGCACGTCTTCCTCAACTGGGAGGTGTCCTACGCGGTGCGCGCTCCGCTGGGCGTGGCGAAGCGGGTGATCACCATCAACGGGCGGTTCCCGGGCCCGCTGCTGAACCTGACCACCAACGACGTGGCCCACGTCAACGTGGTCAACGCCCTCGACGAGCCGTTCCTGCTCACGTGGAACGGGCTGCAGATGCGGCGCAACTCGTGGAACGACGGCGTGGCGGGCACCAACTGCGGCATCCCGCCGGGGCAGAACTGGACGTACGTGTTCCAGGCCAAGGACGAGGTGGGCAGCTTCTTCTACCGCCCCTCGCTGGGCCTGCACGCCGCCGCCGGAGGGCACGGGCCCGTCCGCGTCAACAACCGGCCCGTCGTCGCCGTGCCGTTCGCCCGGCCCGACGGCGGCGAGCTCGACGTCCTCATCGGGGACTGGTACAACATGGAAACCAAGGTACGTAGAGCGTCGCCTCCGATCTGCAGTACAGCAGTGTCCACAATAAAATGCACCGTAAATGTGATATGCGTATGGCTGGAGCAGAGGATGCGAGAGCACCTGGACAGAGGCCGCGACCTGCCGTCCCCGGACGGCATCCTCATCAACGGCTTGGGCCCCTACCAGGCCGACATCAGATTCGAGCCAGGGCGCACGTACCGTCTGCGCGTGTCCAACGTGGGGGCCCGGACGTCGCTGAGCTTCCGGATCCAGGGCCACAAGCTTCTCCTGGTGGAGGCGGAGGGCACCTACACGCAGCAGAGGCACTACGCCTCGCTGGACGTCCACGCCGGCCAGTCCCTCTCCGTCCTCGTCGTCGCCGACCAGCAGCCCAGACCGTACTACATGGTGGTCAGCTCCCTCTTCGTCCAGCCCGAGCTCTTCGGCGTCGCCAACGTCCTCTACTCCAACTCCAACAACTCCGGCGAGCAGCGGCCGCCGCCGGGGCGCGCGCCGCTGGACGGCGCGTCGTCGCACAACGGCTACGGGCGGTCCATGGAGCAGGCGCGGACGGTGCGGACGAACCTGACGTGCGGCGGGCCGCGGCCCAACCCGCAGGGCTCGTTCCGGTACGGCCGGATCAACGTCACGCGGACGCTGCTGCTCCGCAACGGCGACGACCAGATCGCCGGCCGCCGGCGGTGCACGGTCAACGGCGTCTCCTTCGCGGACGCCGCCACGCCGCTCAAGCTGGCCGACCGACTCGGCGTCGCCGGCGTCTTCGCGGTCGTCTCCGGCGCGCCGGAGGCGCGGAGGCGGCCCGCGCTCGGGACTGCCGTCATCGACGCGCGGTACAGGGACTTCGTCCAGGTCGTGTTCGAGAACCCGCTGCCGTCGCTGCAGACGTGGCACCTCGACGGATACAGCTTCTTCGTTGCCGGGTACGGGACGAAGTTAGTCTGGAAAAAAACATGTGCATTTTTACGTGTCGATGTTCAGCTGAATGTGATTCTGCGTGATGAATTTGGCAGGATGGGATGGGGAAAATGGACGCCGAACGCAAGATCCACGTATAATCTAGTTGATGCCATCTACCGTTCCACAGTCCAGGTAAAAATGTTGATTGTAAATTCTGTGTGTACATCTCCTTTCGGTACAAAGAGAAGCAACACCTTAATTACACTCAAGAGGATATCAAATCACCAGAATTTGTTAGAAAAGTTTCATTCTTCATCTTATATATCTTACATGTGTCTTTTTCAGGTGTACCCTGCATCATGGACGGCCGTATTTGTGTCCCTGGATAACGAGGGGATATGGAATCTGAGGTCGCAGGATTTGGGCAGGAGATACTTAGGCCAAGAGACGTACATCAGAGTGAGCCAGGGCACATCGGAGGTCCCTGATCCTAGAGATGAGCTGCCTATGCCTTCGAATGCTCTCTTATGCGGAAAAGCAAAGCCATCGAAGCTTGGGCGAGCATGACGACGACAAGTTAAAGATAAACATTATCCATTTTCAAGATGTTTACAGACGGATAAATATTGAGAAACTGCTATGTATAAAAATTCAGCTGCTCTTAAAAATTGTTAGATTTCAATCTTTGGTTAAGATCGATATGCACTTTTGTAAAATCAACAAAGTTATGAAAAGTTATGAAACATCAAAAGGAGTTTCATTGGGGATCATTCAATGCAGTTTGGAACAAGGAAAAGTTCCAAATGTGCAGCAAAATCTTATCGCTATGTCAGCTTTCAGGCTGAACCAAAAACTTTGATGAAAAAGTACCAAAATTTGTATTGTAAAAATAGCATCATTGGATTCATCATGAAATAGATTTTCATACTATGCATGTTTGGTGTCATAATTATTGATATTATTTCCTATAAATTTGGTCAAAGTTAAGATAGTTTGACTTGGGATAAAACTAGAATGCCATATTTTGTAGGACAGAGGGAGTGTCGTCTCAAATCTCAAGGATGAAAAAAGGTATTTAAATATATTTTTTTGCTAAGGGGACATATAAATAATCATGAATGCTATCTTTTTTACAATTATATAGGAAGCTGCAGCAAGGTGCCGAAGGGCGTACATAACAGATGAAGGGCACAAGGGGTGCTTCACATTGCTGTGGTAATTAAATCAAGAAAAAAGTCTATATTACTCCCCTCAAGTATAACCTAAGTCCACATAACCCCCTAAATTATCTTTTGGTTCATTTTACCCCTTAAACTATGTCACTTGGTTCAATTTTCATCCCCCTATAGCAATGCACGAGCACATAGCTAGTGTGTTCTTGAAGTTTAAGCGTTGTCATTTGGTCGTTGTGGTGCGTGTATAAACATTATTTCATCAAATCATCATTTGTTATGCGTGCTAGCGGCATCAACTTTTAGATTTGAATCATCATTTGTTTCCTAGTCATTAGCTTTTTTTGCGAGGGAAAAACACGCTTTCATTAGCTCAAAACGGAGGGTTACAGTCAGCATCACAAAGATGCGATACAATTGGAGGGATGTGCCTCAACCAGACAGCACATAAGCCCTCATCACAAGCATAAGAAGCTAATCTATGAGCAACCTATTTTGGTCTCTATAACAGTGTTTAACCTCGATTTCCTTAAGCTAATCAACGAGCGACTTGACTTCCGCTAGGAGAAGCGAAAGTCGGGACCGATTTGGCTGCCATGATTTTAGAGCATTAACAATCCGACTCCAAAATAATTGGTGGTGTGATCCACTGCATTGCCAACTAGAGCGCCTCCAAACATGCTAGCAACTCCCTTCTTCAGCGTCGACACAATTAAATAGAATTCTTCATGAAGACAAGATCACTTTGCCTGCCGAATCCCTTGCCACGATTCCTATTGGCGCATCTCCGTCTGTTCATGGAAGGCCGCATCAACATTGATCTGCGTCGTGTACCTGGTGGGGGAGGAATTCAGTGAACGGGAGGCAAACATTTACTGCAAGTCCTAGGCGAGAACCTGTCCGGTTTCAGTTGCTTACCCTTCAGATCAAACACCGAGGCATTTTCATGGACACCACAGAATGAAAGATGGTAAGCATCCAAAAACCTTCTCGACCCTTCGACATATGGTGTCACATTTTCATGCACTTGTTGATTTCTATCGTACAATATTCTCCAGAACATCAATAGTACAAGTTCCCGTTGAATTTCAGAGCATTGGTCAAGTAGCAGCAATAACCAGTCTGAACCACCAAACTGAAACTGTAGCTCGTCCGGCAAAGGCCATATTTCACGCATGGCGAAACTGAGAAACTTGGCAATTTGGCATGAGGGCATACCACTAGGGTGTGATATTCAGATTCCTCCTCAGTGCCACAAAGCGTACATTGTCCTGTAACCTCCAGACGCCGAGCCTTTTTATTTAGCTTGGTTGGTAAAGCACCACTTGCTACCTTGAAAGAAGGCATATTTAAAATAAAAATTCAAGCATGTTATATTAATATAAGTGTGTCGGTGTAGTTTTGTTACTCTTAATCCAAAGAAAGGAACAAGATTGATAATTTGATGATCCAAATTTAACTAATAGATTGGCATGGAACTTGTAGCTTCTCAAAAAATTCATGAATATTATATGAGCCACAAATTGCATCAGAATGTTGAGTTTAAAATATACTCAAATCTGGGTTTTAAATTGCATCATATATACAACTTGAAATTAATTAAATGGAGAAAATAGTATATCATGTTGAGGGATTTGTTGGATGGGACAAACATGTATGGAATGTGCCACTTGGCACATTTCCAATGACATGCACAAGTATGCAAGTAGAAAACACTTCTTTTCATGGCGTTGGATGATATGACTAGCTATGAATCGAAATAGCTATAAAAAAGAGTCTTGATGTTCTCTCTGTTCCAGTTTACTTGTCTTCTAACAAATCACACACAAAACAAAAGATGTGAAAAACTATTACATGCTACCCTTATCAATGAGAGGTGAGGGAGAGGATATATTGTTTGATGAGACATGTGGACGTATCAGTGAGGGATGGTGAGGGTAAATTCATTAACTCGATCGAATTGTGCAATGAAATTTGAGAACGATGAGCAACATGCGAAAGTTTTGAATGCTAGGATGGGGATGATATAAACCTTTGTAATTTACTCAAGAATTTAGTCCTTAGGTGACCACGAACCTTCATCACTATATCGGTGAACTTCAGTCTCATTGAAGAACTAGACGGAGAATGGAAGTTCCAACTTGCATCATTTAAATTTACCATAATGTAGGCAACGTGGTGAATGATTAAAAAGCAGCATGCTGGTGAATGACTAAATGAAACATGGTGATCGGGTGGCTAGAAACCATTAGTAAGCTTGTGCAGAGTTTAAAATATCAATAGAGCTCATGGGATTTATTTTCCAGGCTAGCTTTCACAAATTTACTGCAGACCGCAAGCCACCTAGCACTACTTAATACAATCGCCACCGGGAAGGGAGGAGGATGGGAGTCGATCAGGATTTAGCGCTAGGTTGAAGGAAGGGCTATAATAGAGAGCTTTTTCTGGAGGTGCGAGACTATCGACGTGCTTCTTTGGGACGACAAATTAGCACTTTTTGGATTGATGCGGATGGATGACTTGAGGACTTTCAATCACAGGTGTAACACTGTCATCTTTGCAATGGGGTGATTGACTACAACTCGTGCATCTTTTTACAACCTGAAGAGCAAAGAACAAACGTTGTTGGTGGCGGCCGGCGTCGTGATGGACTCAGTGAGCCTGTTGGTCGTCGTCGACGGTGGCCATGACCGCGGATGGTCCAGCTAGGTCATCTCATACAGCGACTACAAGGCTCACGTGTAAGCCGGGCATATGTTCTTACACGACACGCTCAGTTACTAGTGCATTCTGAAGTCTAGTGATACTCTTTAGTTTCAAAGTTTTTCCTCCCTTGGTTGGCAATGGCAATAACAGTAGGCATGGCCATGATTTGATTAGTGTTTGTTTCTTTGAGGCTAAACTCTGTCACATCAAAAAGAACTTTGCAGTTTAAGAGTATTAAATAAAGTCAAATTAGAAAACTAATTGCAGAACTCTTGGGCTGATTCGTGAGATGAATCTAATAAGAGTAATTAAGTTGTGATTAGTCACTGCTTACTGTAGCATCACTGTACCAAAACATATATCAATTAGGCTCATTAGATGCATCTCGTAAATTAGCACCCATCTGTCAAAAACAATTTGTCATTAGACTTTATTTAAGACTACTAAATAGCAAGATTCTTTTTGATGTGATAGGGCTAACGTTTAGGCTTGAAGAAACGAACAGGCCCTACAACTGCCCTTATTCCTGCAAATGCGAAAGACTCAATCTCTTCTCTGTCAATTAAAGCTCTACTAGTTCACCTCAGATTCTCGATGCACCAAAGTGAACCAAAGCCCCGGTAACTACCATGAAAGATTTGCTCATACGCTGCCTGTTCTTGACAGCTAATAGTAGTACACATTCAGAACGGAGTTCCTGATTTGTATCACACTTCATTTGAGCAATGATCATTCTCACCAACAGAATATCAGGACAAACTCATGATATTTTCAAGTGATTTTATCGGCAAGTGTACACGTGTCGTTCCAGCAGACGATGAAGAATTTGCAAATGTTGTGTACTCCTTTCGTTCAGTCTCTTTCAACCTTTGCAACGCACCGTTGATAGACGAGAAACGTGGCACGCTCGATCGAGTCTCGACTCTCCAGGCCATGAGTGCTGCTTGCACGCCGCGACGTGTCACTGCCACCCGGCCGGCGGCGTCCGCGTCGTAGTCGTAGGCAATTCCGGTCACACCGGTGTACGGAACGGGTCGCGGCACTTGAACTCGATGCTCAGGACCACCGGCGGAGCTAGCGAGCGAGCGAGCCAGAGTTGCATCGTGCCGTGACGTCTGTCTCCCTGCTGCAAGTCTATCGATCCCGCACGTCCGTCGCGCTTGTCTGCTGCGCAACGCTTCACCACGGAGGCAATGCACGCGCACGGATCGATCGATCGCTCGAGCAGGAAGCATGAGTGCTCACATCCGAAAATACTCTGCATGTACTCAAAAGCAGACAAAATTATGTCTTACAGTGTACTGTCATTTTATACATCGTCCACTTCCATTACAACGAAGTTCATTTATCTATCGCCGTGTGTAGCTCCTCGCAGAGGATGTTGATCCTGGGCAACTTAAGCGGCCAGAACTCCGAGATTTCGTAGGTGGGAACAAGTTATTGTACCATGCCTACTGTTATTGATATTGCAAACCAAGTGATTTTATCGGCAAGAGTACAGTATCTTGTTTTTTTCAATGAAATGCCAGCATATTAGATAGTTAGGATGGAATTAATTTCAATTGCAGCAATACACTTTCTGAGATCATGGACTGAAATTGTTCAAGTGCCATCAGTACCAGAAAGCAAACCAGTCAAGGCAATTTCAGTAAGTTGTCAATAGATTCGTCAGATTTGGAAGCATTATTCACACAAGAATCAACACGTACTCGTATATACATAAGGCTCTGCTGAGTTGAGGTTGATGGTGTACATGCAGTACTAATCTAATGTAATTCTATCATGAGAAGATACTGAGATCAGATGACACTGTTGTGCTTGGGGGCTGCTTCGCTTTCTCTTTGGAAGATGGTGCTCCAAGGGCACGGGCGAGTATTGCAAGCATGATGGAAAAAATCAAGTCGTTTTTGAACATGACGAAGAGCCCAGAATCAGAGACGTGACACTCCATGTTCAACCAGGCATGTGAAATCAGGCAACACTTCTGCAAACATGAGGCCAGAGGCATTCAGTTTCCAACTCCTTTTACAGCATTCATTAACAATAGAGTGCCGACTTAGCTCCAGTTAGTGCTTCACACTGAAACCATGAGGCAATATGTCACTGCTTTCAGATCGAACCAAAATATCCACACATTACTGAACGTTCAAAACACGTTAAAGGATTAAGGATCACTGGCTTGAACAGATAAATAACTAGACGAAAAGATTATATTCATCCGTAGTGACAGGTTTAAACATTATATCAAGGCATTTGCTTGTGCCAAGAACACACGGCATTGCTGCCTGAGGGGTTACATACATACAAAATTCACCGAGTTACAATCAGAAAAAGAAGAATCTATCCCTTCCTGAGGGGACGGCCCTGGCCTGGGATTCATCTCCGGACCAATGTTGCAGACCACGCGCATCGGCTTCCTGTCGCCATCGTGGTTGGTGTCTCCTTCAGCGTGGCGGCGCACTTGCTGGTGGCGATGGGAAGAAGCAGCTGGGGCGTCGGATCGACGAGTCGTGGGCCTCGTGGCCACTTGAAGGGTTGAAGAAGCTGTGCATCCATCAAGAAGCAAGAGCAGCTAGTATCCCAAACAGTAGGAATCAAGGGCCTGGTGCTCCTTCTGTGCTATGATGCTGCGGACGACGTGGAAGCTCTTCCCTGCTGTGGTCGGCCTCGGCGCGGGCTTCATCTCCGGCGGCGCGAGCTTGTGGAGGAGGCGCAAGGACTTCCCCTCCGTGGTCGGTCGTGGCGCCGGTTGCATCTCCGGCCGCGGGAGCTTGTGAAGGATGCGCAGTGACTTCCCCGCCGTGGTCGGCCGTGGCGTAGGCTGCGTTCCCTGATTCTTGGCGGAGGCGCCGGAGGGCGGCTGGGACGGCGGCTGCGGCGGCGGCTTGATTGCTCTGACATGGTGGAGAGGGACGCGGACAGTGGAGAAGGGGTCGTCGCGTGGCAAGTTGCCCTCGTAGATCACCTCATAGTAGCCTCCATCGCCATCGGCGGCGGAAGACACCACGGTGGCGGGGAGCCAGAGCACGAGCGTTCTCCCGTCGATCACCATCTGGGTCCTGGTGCGAACCTGAACCTTCGTGCCGGGCTTCATATGGCTGGCGCATCCGACCGACGAGGAGACGGATTGAAGCGGCGGCGGCGCTGGTGAAGCAGATACTGAGGAGCGGGAGGTGTTCGAAGACGGATCCTGCTCCGGCGACGGACAAGGGCGCGGCTCCAAGCACTTGTCGCGCGGCAACGGCGCGGAGGTCTTCTTGCACGCCGGCCGCGTGGGCGCCAGAGCGGCCTTTTGCTTCCGGCGCTGGAGCTCGCGCCGGATGCTCTGCAACCCGGAGGACGAGGGCCGGGGCATCACCATGGATACGGACGGGGGAGGCGCGCGGCGCAGCGGATGGCGTGGATCGACCGGAACTCGCAGGGGAGAAGGAGCAACAGGGGAGATGGGCGGAGGAAGGCGCGAGCGTCTCTGGTTTCGCGCGAGGAAGATGGCGTCCGATTTAAGCTATTGGGCCGCTTGGCTAGAGGCGGTGGTGGGTTTTCCTTCCCTTTTTTGGGCGAGCTCGATCCAGTGACTGAATCCGACCCAGCCTGGTCCAGGTGCCGTGGCTCCCAAGTTGATGAAACCGATTCGGTCAAGGGAAAATAGACGGGCCACATTCAGCAGCAAGCTTAAGGACGCGGATTTTTTGGGCTGGCCAGCTGGGGCCAGATCCGTAATTCAGCCGAGACGTATTTTGGTTGCTGTATCTTTTTTTTTAGAAAAAAGTATATATTTTGGCCGCTGTAGCTCTTTTTTTTTTTCATTCTTCACCCTTTTTCAGTACCATTCAGAGATCAATATTCTGCTTCGCAACATCAAGGATTTATTTTGTTCAAGAAACCTAGCAGAGGTTCCCTAACAATCACAATGCAGAAAAAGCTTGCCTGCATGAAGCCAGAATGCTGAAAACAACTGATGGCAGTCAAGATTCAAGAAGCTAAAGGGGTTAAAGATCCCACCGGAAAAAAGTGTTTGACACGCACGAGATGTGGCTCAATCAATTGCAGCCACTTGCCCATTTATTGAACTATGACAGTTACTATCCGGTGCACAAAATTACCTAATATCCAATAACGATACAAAATTGGTACAATCTCTGATGCGACCTAAGTTCACAGTTTTCACAGAACACACGCACTCTTCTAGGACTAGCACCAACATAAGGTCATCGCATGTTGCCCTCTCTCAAGACATCAATCATATCATAGAGTTTCTTGTTCGCCCCGGATTTGATCTGCAGCAGCAGAGAGGTTAGCATCTATGTGCCTCTGGAGAAGAGTTCGCACAGAATAATTTCAGGCAGTCACAATGCATTAAAGAATACTGACCTTCGTGTATAGAAATATAGCAGCATCAACAGTTCCTTCTGCGTATATTGAACGGCCACATACATTGTGCTGGAACTCAAATGAAACTCTGCGATAAGGGCATTTAGCTCAGTACATGACTCTATGCAAGGCCCTCAAAAAAGAATCTAACTGACTGGCAAAGGGATAAGAACTTACGTCCCATCAGGCGACGTGAGATGGTACATGTGGAATGCATGACCAGAGAGATGTTCTTCTGGGACACCAACCAAGGCAACCTGCTCCTGGGGATCCCTAACTTGCTTTACCTACACAAGAACAAGTTAATAAGTGAGAGAAAAGTACAACTACATAACTGACACACGTTTCTTCACATTAAGATATGCTTGCTCTGCTGCATAAGAGGGGGGAAACAAAGGAAAATCTTGAGGAAGTATTGTCTATGAACCATTGCATGTTATATTCTCAACCAACGCCACATTGCTGGTTTAAGAAGCTAAATCAAACAAAAACAGATGCAGGAGAACGGGACGATACTCAATCTCAAGCCTACTGGGCCAATAACATGGATTAATTCCAAATCAAATGACATTTTTCCAAGATCATCAATAGGAACTTCATGAGAACTGAAACGACATGGAGCGCCAAAGTTAACTAATTGTTTCACATTATCAGATTAGAAACAGAACTCAATAGATCCACTCCATTGTTTCATGCAGGCTATGCAGTTCAATCTAGAATGGAACTTTGACCATGCTTTCATAGTTTCTGCTAAGAAAGTGAAAATCCTCTTCTAATACTTATAGTAAATAAATATTACAAGTTCTTCATTGGAGAAAACAAACATGCAGAGTCACTGGCTGTGATAAGTTCTTGTAAAATTACCTCATCCAAGTCAAATTGAACACCCAGCTTCTGAAAGCAAGATATAACCGCTTTGGCAGTCCCAGAAATGTCCAATTTTGTTGCTTGATGAGACTCCATCACCTACAGGGTGCACCAATTTGACATGAAGTCATTAAGATACAAAGCTGTTGAGAACAGTAACAGTATTCAGAAACACGTCGGATAAAAAAATTGTGCCTGAGCTTTTCCTTTGTTGGCTGAACACGTTAAGATGTCGTACTTGAAATTTTGTGATAAACAACTACTAAAAAGAGCGTTGGCCTAAGATACAAGAGTCATTTGTGGTGGTGTCTGGATCGCATTTTCTCAACCACTCCTAACATGTCCAGTTGCTTTAGACTTGGAATTTTAACTAGTGATCACACAGGCGCCTTCATTATATTGGTCCCCAGTCCCAAAAAGTCAGAGAGCTTCCACAAACAAAAATAGGTATAAGGACAGGTTTGTGAATTAAGTGGGTCCCTGCTACCAAAAAAGACTTGAAGAACAGGTTTGTGAAGGTCCGGCCAGAAGTTACATACAACCTAATGTTTTTAAGGCAGTGAGGCAACGCAAAGCGACCCATCCCCTTTCATTAACCTAGGCGGGTATAAGACGAGGTGAGGTGACTCCATATTCATCTAAGATGCAGAGTATACTGTGCATCCTGGTGGAAAGAAAATAGAAAAGAAAAAGGAGAGAGAACTGGAAGGAAAAGAAAACCCAGCCCACAAACAGCGCAATAACCGTTTACCAGCCCACCCGTTGACCTATATCCAGCCAGACACCGATAGTTCTCAATGGCTCTTCGCCTCTTCCAACCAGCACCGCCATGCACGTCTCCCTCCCTTCTTTTGGTGCTGCTTGGCTGCGACTCCTCCCCCATCCCCTGCTCCACTCTACACTCTCAAATTGAGAGCTGCCACTGCCTCCTCCTAGATCTGCTGGCACCAAGTTCATCGGAGGGAGGTCTGTGAAAGCCAGAGTTGCCGGAACCAGCAGGGAGAGAAGCGGCAGCCTCTGCTTGGCTTTTCATGGCGGTTCCCATCCCGTCCTTCCGCTCTTCTCCCTCCCTCACTCGATTTTGCTGGTTTCTTAGCAAGGATTCCTAATTAATGTAACGATCACCTTTATTCCGATTGGCTTAGGTTCAGGGTGGACTAGTGCCACATGGTTAAAGGAAAATGCATTTGAGACTTCTTGTGTCCACTCCCATATGGTTTTAAATTTGTAAAGTTAAAGAGGAAAAGAACCAGGCTCACAAATTTTATACCCTATCACACAGGCTAACTCCGTTTCTGGGGAGTTAATCCTGCTAAATCAATTGATGAGAAAAAGGGACTTGTTTTGCCAGGAGCTAAACATAGCCTGATGCTAAGAACCATAGTAGGCTTTGATAATCTAACCGACCTCAATACAATAGCTCTGCATATTATTCTACACATATTAGTGTGGTCGGAATGACCAAGCATCATTATATTGCACGACACTGCCAAATTTTCAAGCTTTAATACTGGAGAATAGAACAAAATCAGGAATTAATTATTGTTTCCATAGGTAAAGATCAAGCTATACCTCCAGTTTGTAACCTGAAAAGGCACCAGGAAATTGCTCGGACATGATTTCCATAGCAGCAAGAAACGCAACGACCTAAGTGAAGGAAGACGTCAATATCAAGAATTAATTCATATGTGGTGACTGCATGATGGAAATAATTGTACCTGCTTTCCCATTTGCGGGGATATCACAGCGTAAGTATTTGAATCCTGCACAGTTTTTTTCAACAGTTGCCTATCTCCACCTGTTGTGCCCATCACAAATGGTAGGCCCATTTTGCAGTAGAGTTCAGCATTGGCTGCATGTCACATAAAACATCAGCAGCAGCATGAGCGGTGAGCAATAATATGCAAATAGAAAACATCAAACCATAATGCAAAAGCATTGGCTGCATCTCACACAACAATAGCAGCATGATTGGTGAGCAATGATATGAAAATAAAGGATTTCAAAGGTATATGCAACAAAATTTCTTTTTTTTTTCCCCGTGAAGAAGTACAATATCTCTTACGCAATGGCAAAGAATGATAGGCATAAGCAGACAATTAAATACCCACAAAATTTCTCTTTTTTTTCTAAATAATTTAACAGAAGGCGCAATGAGTAATAATTGCACTGTGGGTCCTTTTCTCTTGTGCAAACAATCTCCAAATGAGACAGATCTTCCAACTTCCAAGTATAAGAAATCCAAAATTTGAATCATGTTGATAAGACACTCAAAAACTATACATCACTTACTATACTATTACACTCACCATTAACAGCATCAGGCACAGTATAATCAACAACTATGAGATCCGGATAGTCCTTGATAATGGAAGGGAGGATTTGTTCACTTTTGGATGGGTCATAAATTTGAATTTCTCTATCACAGATATCAACCTTTCCATCAAGAACCTCCACAGCACTGAATGAAACAGGTACTAACTGAAGACCAGCTGATACAGCTGCTTCAGCAACAGCCTTCCCCATTTTTCCAGTGCAACTGTTCACCTGCACAGATAATAAGTGAAATGAAAATACGACAACAAAAATGCATCTTTAGCCATGTGGAATGTATTACCAATTTCACTGGCTAATACTGAAACCCTGGCCTCTGGAAACATTGCAATGAATTAATTTTCTGTTAATACCCAGTTCTGCATATTTAAGTATCCCAGTACAAGCTAGTGCTTCCCTTGTGGATATGTTGTAAGGATAAAATTTGATGGGACCCGACCATAAAGAACTTACAAAAGATCCTTGACAACGCATATAAAGGATTCTACATAATCTTGAATTAAGGAGTGTTGATATGTAAACTAACAAAAACATAAAACCAGCAATTGTATGGTTTGTACGTCATCGGCAGATTAACATGACGACTATCAATATCAGTCTGAAATAAACTAGGACCACCTATCAATGGCTAGACAGAGTGATACAGCATAGGGAAACAGCCAATATTCTTATGGAAACAGCAATCACCTACATAGCTCCAAGCATAACTAATTTCCAAAGAACAAAGTACCCACAGTTCAAGTGAACATTTGCCATTCTTCTGTGAGAGCGATATGCAGTGTATGCAAAATTAGTCAGTAAAGGGTTCAACAAACTAAGCATGGTTCAAAAATCGTTTGAGTTCCACTCATTGACAACATGGACTCCTACAGAACTGTAAGCTCAATTTGAGAGAACCACAATTAATTTTTCATCCGGCCATGCTCATGCACCACAAACTAAACTACCGATGTCATTCCTTACTTCATCACTCTAATCTGAAAATAAAATGCATACAGTTGGACAATTCAATCTAAAACATTCTGCGGGCACTGATTGAAATATTGACTACATTAAGGGTTTCCATCCTTCACAAGCCAATGAATCTCCTCGTCAGTCGTCACTTAACCATCCGTTTGCCCAGTCCCCTTCTATTGCAACACGACAGACCCTAACCCACGGCCAGCGCAGACCCAGAAGCAAGCAAGCAACCGTACCAGGATGGGGAAGGAAAGCTTGGGGGGCACCGCGGGAACGCCCTCGAGGGTCTTGCTGGCAAGGGCGCTGGTGAGCGAGAGGCTCCCCGTCGCCATCCGCTGCCTCGGCGCCGCCGTGCCGAATGGAGCTCGGAGAGGATGGCGAGGGCGGACCGAGTGCCGTTGCCGCAGGGCTACGGCGGCGGCAGCGGGGTGCGCGGCGATGGTGGCGAACATTTGCGTGTGCGGATTCCGGGAAGGTGATGGGATGGGAGAGGGAGGGAGAGCGGCGGCAACGGCGGGGGTAGTAATTCCGACTTCCGAGCGCGGCGCACCAGGAGAGCGGGGGTGTGAACGGAGTCTAGGGTTTTGGGGATTTTGACTTTTTCTTTTCAACGATAGGGCCGGGATTAACGTCACCGGAAATTAGTTTTCTTCCTGTTGTTTTTTTATTTTCAGACTTATTTTTTTATTTCGTAATTTTTATTTCGGGATTGATGGCTTATCCCTCCTCCGTGTTGTTGACTCATCACCTTTTTATGTTGACTCATTATTTTTTATGGTGAGTTGGTGACTTATCATTCTTTTAAGAGTAAAGTATACCGGTAGTACAACAACCTGTGAGGTGGATGCGTTTTAGTTATATAACTTAAAAATTTCTCAATTAGATCACAAAACTTATTATAAAGCTGCAAATGAAGTCATAAACTTAAGATTCATTATAGGATAAGTTCGTATGGAGCAGAAAAAAAATCAAGATTTAATGTCTATTAAAAAATATAAATATATGTTTTCATAATACATATTTCACGTGTCATATGCAAAAAAATACTTGTTTTCTTCCTACACTTGCCAATTCTGTTGAATTCATTTTTATCGATGCAACTTCTCTAATGAAGTCTGATTCTTTGTTACCGCTACCATCACCTCATAAGTCACGCCATATATGTCGTTGTTACATTATTTTGCCTACATGATGGTTGTTCGTTGTGTTCATGTAATCAAAATAAGTTGTTGTCGTATGCTTTGTGACTTTATTTGCATCACAATAACAAGTTGTGTGACTTAATTGAGCAATTTTCAAGTTATATAACTAAATTGCACCCACCTCACAAGTTGTGGTACTATCAATGCAATTCACTCTTCTTTTAATGACTCATCACATTATTTACCGACTCATCAGTCATCACTCTCTTGTTGGCCATCAATTTTGTTTGTTAACTCATTTTTTTCTTACTGACTGTTTTTTCTTACTGACTGCACCGTTAAGGAAGGCGGGATGGAGAGAGAAAGGAAGGACGAGGGAGGAAGAAGAAGGAGATAGAAGGAGTAAACGTGTTAGGAAGAGATTTGACAGGAAGTAACGGAAGTTGTGGTCACTAAAATATAGAAGAAGGATGGTTTTAACTTTGCTATCTAATCTAAACCAATAAAAAATTAGTTATGTGAAAAATACTTCCACCGAGCCACATTCGACCCACACGTTGATCTCCCCTTGATCTAGATCATCCCAGCGTTGAATTAAAGATAGGAGTGGGTCCAATCAAAATGTGTGATGCTCCCACAAAATCTAATATAAACCAATAAAAAACCACTTGGGTGAAAAATACTTTCCACCCTGTCACATTCGATCCACATGTTGATCTACCCTTGATCTAAATCATCCCACCGTTGAATTAAGGATAGGAGTGGGTCCAATCAAAATGTTTTGGGGTCTTTAAACTTGTCTCGGGTTTTCATCTAGGTCACAAAACTTGCTAAAAAAATGTCATCTAGGTCCAAATCACCATTCACATAAAAAAACATATTTTCCTATTTCCAAAATACAAAAGATATTTTTGAATGTTTAAAAGACGTTTTGTGTCTATGCATTCCTAATGATGCCAAATATTTTTTTTTCATATTTAAATACATGAGGATTGTACTTTTATATGTCCAGAGTACAAAAATTAAAAGAAAAACTCGACTTGTTCCCTGACGGCATTTTGCTAAGGATTAAATCCTAAACCTTTTTCACGTAGGCCGAGAAAATTCCTAAACCTTCCCCCGAACCATACATAGGGACTCAGCTGGCCGTGTAAGATCCGGCGTGAGTTCTTTACCCATGCTTTGATTCGGAGAGGACGAGGAGATTTTTTTTCTCTCGAGGATTAAATCCACGGCCGAATGCGCACCCGGTGCGACTGAGAATCGAACCTGGGCGGGCCGCGCGCACACCGGCGCTGCTGGCCAACCGGCCCTCGCATGGTTCGCTCCAGAGTACAGAATTTACATGAACATATTTTCAACATTCAAAAATGTTTTTTGTTCTTTGAAATTTTAATTTGCAATCTTTTGAATTTTGGAAATATGAAAATGTTTTTTTTGATTTAGACCTAGATGAGACTTCTTACCAAGTTCTGGGCACCTAGATAAGAACCCGAAACAAGTTCAAAAACCCAGAAACCAATATTTGAGAGTATTGAAATTTAGATGAGAACTCATTACAAGTTTGAGGACTCATGGTGCATTTGACTCTTCCATAAACTACTCCCCTTCATATTATTCATAATGCTAACTTTATTTTTATTCATTAACATGTCAGTGCTAACAGTATGACATGATAGACGAGGTTACATATTATTTTATTCTATTTCATGGTTCTTCCTTGTGATGCTCGAATTAGGGACGTGCTCTTGTGGCGACAGCGGCGGTGGAACAGTCCAAGCTGAAAACAAAAGGATAAAATATTAATGTTTGACAATGACATAACATTGCTAGTCTTCCAAGTTCTTTTAGAAAATAAGATGAGCAGAAATAGATACTTACTTCCACATTTGCTTCCAGCTGGCACTACGTTGCCGCACTCCCGTGCAAGACGAACTAGCTTACTAACGCTTACCGAAAATTCCTCGGCAAGGGTAACTTTACGACAAACGCAAGCCATGTCAGATGATTCCACTAGATGGCGACATCGACTAGTTGGTTCGACATAGTCATCGTCTATATCAAGGGTCTTCTTGCATGTGCGCAGAACTGCTATTTTTTCATCAGTACAATCTTGCTCACCCAAAGTTTGATGAGTTGTAAACATGGCAAAAATTAAAGCAAACACTAGAACATGAAAGAAAACTTTTGTAACCATCATGGACGGTATGGTGTTTGATATTTCCAGGGCCAAGTTCTCTTCTATATATCCTTCAAACAAATGAAGATTGATATGTAAGTATGTGGGATATGTGCTGCACACTTCTATTTATAGCGTGCGAGAGGCAGAGTTTCCATAAGAATTAATGTCAAAGAATCCTAGGTCAGATAGTTCGGCATCAGAGTCCCATGTCAGTAAAGTACAAAATAATTGTTTAAAAATCTTTTAAGAAATCAATACAATTACATTAAAATGATCTATGTCTTTAGACAAAAGTAAATGATTAGAAATCTTGCCACTAATAGGCAAGCAACATTGATGCGACTACTTGTATTTCTATTTATATAGCATGCGAGAGGCAATACAAATTAATGTCAAAGAATCCTAAGTCAGATAGTTCATCATCAGAGCCCCATGTCAATAAAATACGAAAGCGTTGTTTAGAAATCTTTGAAAAAAAAACCAACAAAATTGCATGAAATCTCTGACTTCAAACAAAATTAAACGATTAGAAATCTCGCCACTGATAGGCAAGCAATACTAATGCGACTCCTTGTATTTTAGTTATAGCGTGCCAGAGGGAGAACAAATTAATGTCGAGGAATCCTAGGTCAGATAGTTCCAGAGTCCTATGTCAGTAAAGTACAAAATAATTGTTTAGAAATCTTTGAACAAATCAATACAATTGCATTGAAAATCTCTGTCTTGAAACAAAATTAAATGATTAGAAATCTTGCCACTGATAGGTGAGCAACACTGGTGTGACTCCTTTTATTGTGAGTTTGTGACATGATGGAAGAAATATGAAGGATCATGTTGCTATATACTATTCGTGTACTCTTACTCTATATGCTCATGGCACTTCTTAAACATGCAACCTAATACTCAGATTTTTGCTGCTAGTGTATGTTGCTTTTATACTTTTTGTATTTAAAAATAACGAATTGCACTCCTCGGAGACACAGGTGGAAGACACGGGCTAGTGTTTGGATTATAATCTGTAAACTGAATCTTATTTATCTATCTGCTATCTATACAATTTTGCTGATTGTTATCAGTTCATTAGAGGTGAATTGCTGTTGTCGTGAGTTAACTATCCTTGTGCCTGGTGTGGCTCTTGGCTTGTGTCAGATATACAATATACTAGGTGATAACCCTGCGCGTTGCTGCGGCAGTTTTGAAGATTGATGTAAGACAGCTTGGTAACATAATGGTAATGAATATAAAATGTTAAATTGAAGCAAGAGATAAAAAAAAAACAGAAAGTAGGATCCAACCTGTCTTAGATCTTAGGAAATTTGAGTAGAATAAAAAATCAATGGATATTTTGTAAAAGCGCCACTGGCGACATGAAATGTATGGTGGATGGTACGTAATGTAATGCTAATTAATTCCACATGTCGAAAAATAACTGCTACCATAAGACATTATTGGAAAGGAATGTATAGTGAAATTTCTTCAGACAAATGAAGCAAGGCTCCACTGTATACTCAATGGAATAAGCTGGAACTGGAACCTAGACCATGCCAAATTGATGTCATAGTATGGGATATCAACATAGTGTAGGTTTACCAATTACATCAGCGAGTGAGAACATAAAAAACTAAAATTCATAGCTCAAGGAAAATTAAATGGAGAAGAGAGAGAAAAAGGCACTCTTTACAAAGGAACATAACATAGTATACCATCAAGAAGTACCTTGAGCCATACCACAGCCTTAATCTTGGAGTCAGATAGTTTGGAGTTTCAAAGGTCTCAACTAATGACGTAGATGATTTAGGAGGGGCCGCTTCTCTGATCCGATCAACAGGAAGGAAGATAATAAACACATATCTGTAGAAGGAAGAGATTAGTCAAAAACTAAAAGGAGAACTGCTCTAGTGGAGCTCTTTTCAAAATTGGCACGCATCTTGAAGCAGCCGGTTTTATTAATAAATGATTTTGCCAATCCCGGGGTTAGCGCAAAACCCAAATCCAGACGTGCGCGAGCTGGTAAAATCGGATCGAACTGCGTTGTTATCGTCATCCTCAACTCTTCCCTCAGCCATCGCAGAGGAGGACGTGGCCATGCGATACATAAGAGCATCTCCAAAAGAACCCCATAAACTTCCCTTAAATTTAATTATTGGGATTTTAGGCAAAAAAACTAGCTTCAACAGGGCCTCAAAACAACCCTTAACTTTTTTATAGCCCCCAAACTCCCCTCATTTGTAGCTACAAACAGGGGAAGAATTGGGGCCCCCATTCCTTCTTTTTCCACTACAATTAATGTTTTTTGGCCCCAAATGCTGATGTGGCCCAATGAAATTTGTTTTGATCCACTTTTATGGAGGGACTGTTGGAGGAGGGATGACAAATTGCCCCTCATAATTTTTTAGTTGCTACTAAAAACAAGTTTATGAAATCAATTTTATGAAGTTCTTTTGAAGATGCTCTAACCCTGTGACACTTTCCATTCACCGGCGTCGGCGTGATCCATCCCCGGCACCGGCAGCGGAATCCCCCGGTGCCGGCGTACTCCATCTATCTCAGCTGCGTGCTCCTGCTAACCTTGCTGTTCCTGCCCCGTGCAGTAGCAGCATCTCCGAAACTGCACCTCCCCATTGCAACTGCCGCCGTCTCATCGTTCGACTGCGTCCTTGCCGCCGCGCTGCAATCAAATCCTTCACGCACCAGCTTGTGGTCGAACTACTCTAGTCTTATCCGAAGAAAGCAAAAAGGCAGAAACCAAAGATGAAGTGAATAAATTTCTGCACCAAAAGAAGCATGGCAAACCATAGAACATCTTCTTAGTTGTTTGTGAAAACAAAAACGTGAAGACAAAAATAAGTCGTTTATACACAAGTGCTTAACACACGTGTAGAAAGGAACCATATATTTCATTGTATCATCGGATTTACAAAATACATAGTAGAAAGAGCTTTGTCTTCTCTTGTCTTCCGCGTCAATGCTTAAGGAAGATCTAACTTGAGAGATTGCGTAGTCCGCCGATTCCCGGGAATTTACATGCTTGCCCGGTTAATTACATCTATAGAACGAGTCTATAGAACACCTCCGATTAAACTGCGTGTAATGGTCGTTTCTTCATGTAGAGGGTTACTCGTCCATGCATGATGTAGTGTGTGGATGGAATGTGTACGATGAGGGTGGCGTTTGTATTGCCGAAACCCAGTCATAATAGGACCATCGCCACGTCGGATGTAAACGGAAGATGTCGATGAAGAGGATGACTTTCGCCTCGTCGGTACCCAGTCATGTATACGCCGGTCTTCATCAACTCGAACGGAAGTGTTGCCTTTGCCTCGTCGGTACCCAGCAACGGTGTATGTTCGATCCCATCGTATGGGATGTGTCGGTGGAGTATTAACTTTAGCTTCGCCATTACTCAGCAATTCATTGTATAACCGGAACAGACGGAAGCATCAGTTTCTAGGACTGGTAGCCTTATTGATAACCGGAGAATTAGTGCAATTCATTGTATTGGTGTCTTTGATTGCATAGCATTTGCCTCTCGTCAACTCAGAGTAGATTGCACGGCCTTTTGCACAGGATGCCCTTGGGCTTGACACTAACTGAAATAGACAGATGTCATGCATTTCAATATGTGATCGGACAGATGAAATTTAACAGATGACGTGGACTCATAAGAAGCCAGGAAAATAGCAATTAAAAACCTTTTGTTGATTGCACTTATAAAGAAATAAATAATAAATAGTAGATTATTCTGTTGTTTATGCTCGTGAGATTATTTGTCATAAATTTGATTCGGGAGAAAGCCGTGCTGTGTTACTTGCTTGCCAGCTCAAGGAATAATGTTCGGTGCACTTCTGGAATAGTTGTATGGACGCTGCTACACGTACTAACAACGAAGTGCCTACGAAGAACGGTCATCACGTGACTTGATGGGCCCTCTACACATGTTCACAGGCCTACGGTCATCTGTCCTGGTCTTTTTCTTTTTCTTCTTTTTTTTGGAAAAAAAATCCTGGTTTCCTGTTTTTTCTCAGCTCGCAGGTTACCTTTCTTGCAGCTTGTTACCCTGTCGTGCTCCGTACATGATGAACGGCTAGAGCTGCTGACGAAGCAAGCAAGGATGCCACACAAGCCGTTTAAATGGTAGAATCAGTCGAAACACAGCAGGGGCGCCTACAACCCGGAACAGGATCATCTGACGTTTCTTTTTCTACGTCAGATCGCAGTGGCACCGTCCATCTCCCATCGCACGGTCCAGCTGCCTTGCCTTTGGTCCTTCCGTTGCCCAAGTCGGAGTACTCGGCCCAGCAGGCCCAGCAGCAGGCGGACAGCGGAGACCGGAGCTCGCCGAGCGTCTACCCCGGCGGTGCGGCCGTCCACGTCGACGCGGCTCGCGTAGTGGCCGGACTTGAGCGCCCGGACACGGACGTCGTCGGGGTCCAGGCACACGACGGCTACGCGCCCCCCTGTGCACCAGCACGCCGCCACCGTCGGTGCGCGTCGGGGACGGCGAGACAAAGACGTTGTAGTCGTCGTTGCTGGCCCGCGTATTGTTGCGGCAGTTCCCCCTCGTCATGTTGGTCCACCTCCCATGGCGGTGGTACACGTCTGCAGCCGGAGGACGATACGCGGCGGCGTGGAAGCCGAACGTATCGAAGACGAACATGCTTTGCTCCCGTTGTTGGGCTCACGTTCTTCTGGGCCGTGCTGGGCAGAGGAGCAAAATGAAGCAAGTTGAGCTAGACTGAGCGATGGGAGATGGACGGTGCTCCAGGCCTACAGCGATCTGACGTAGAAAAGGAAACGTCAGATGATCCGGTTCCAACCTATAACCCGGCTCTGGCCAATCCAGCTAATTAACCCTGCCGTTGCACATAGTCTATATGTAAAATGTTTTAATTTGATCATGAGGAAGAAAAATCTAGATTCGAACCAAAGAGACATGAGTTCAACATAACTGCATGTCACCAATAAAATAGTCCATTACAGGGTGTCGATGAGGGAGATTACACGAGGATGCTTTTTAAAAAGAAAAAAAATCAGATTATATTATGCGGAAAACATAATGATGATATAGTGTAAACATATATATTTTGTAGTGACTCGTGGAGAGGCAGCTTGGTCGCAAATGGGCTTGGCCCAGTTACATGGTTAACGAAAGGAGGCTATTGCCGGCCGGTCGTCACGTGAAAATCTAGCTTCGTAACGATTTAGTATGATTAGTTTCGTACGTGTAGAGTTTTCCTAGTATTTAAAGGTTGGTAGTTCAACCTTTTGCTGCGATAGTTGAGTTCTAAAATTTCAGAGAAAGATTATTTTTGTCTGTCCGTGTCGTGAAAGATTGGGACAACTTTCGGACACCGTTATCGTGTCCTCGTCACACGCGGTGGGATTCGAGCTGCTTCCACTCTTCGCCTCTCACATTTTTGCGTCTTTCTTCTGCGTGATCTTCCTGTAAACATTTAGGTCCATACAACCATGATTGTGATAGAGGCCGCCATGCTAGTCAAATCCATCCCATGGCCCAGTTTAGGCGGAAGCATCAGGGGGAGGGACGATGGAGGCAATTATCTGTAAAGAATGACTGACTCTTGCAAATGATATGGCTCTGCGAAAATTCAAGCTGGCGTGCGATAATGCAAGCGTGATAAAAAGCTTGCAAGAATTTTAGATTTTCTACGGTCATAATGGGCATCTACGGTCATATTGTCATGGAGATCAAGACAAAAGCTGATAATTTTAGATTTTCTGAATTTGTGCATGAGGGGCGAGCGTCGAATGTTGATGCTCATCTGACGCTCCTAGCGTCAGTGTGGAAATATGAGGGGTAATAAGTTTTATTCATCGATGAATAAAACAAGATGTTGATGCTAAAATTGCAAATACCCACTTGCAAATGAAAGGGGTTTTCATTTATTCACTTACAAAATTATTTAGTTTAGTCTCTCACTTGCAAGTTTTAATATGTTTTAGATTCTCACCTGGCCGTTTGATCAGGCTTTGACCATCCTACATGACATACATGTAGACGCCAACTAATCTCAGCTCCTTTCAACATGCCTTCGGCTCGGCTTAGAGTTGTCGGCTGGCTCTGCTCCACAATTAGGCTACACCGTCTCATCTCCTTTCCCACCATCATTTGTTCGATGGTCGATGGCAGCGGCGTGAGTACTTGAATCCATAGCGGGACGGAGAAGCAGAACACTTCAGGACGGATCAACGGCCGCCCCTCCGAAAGCCAAGGTTCTGTTCTCTCGTACCCTCTGTTCTGGAGCAGCCCGAGACTGATCGTGCTCGCAAGATCGGCGCGGAGGCGCAGGATGCCAGAGAGTTCGTGCTGCAACTAAGCTGTCATGTAGCCTGCCGACTGTGCCTATGTCACCTAAACTCGTTTATGATGGATTGTACGCATGCCCCTGCCTGAAACTGAATCCATCGATGCCAACGGTGTCAAAGCAAGGGAGCATGACAACATGCTGGACAAACATCAATCACCGATTTGAAGACAATCACGTGATTAAATCCTTTGGGCAGGGGGAGACTTTCTGCTGTATTATAAGGAGATGGAACTATTTAGCTTGTTCGGCTGGCTGTATTGCAGTAGCTACAGTGTTCTATTTATTTCTTCAGCAATCACTATAGCAGCCTGCTGAACAGAGCCATCCTCTGATTATGTCTGACAATACAGGATTCCGCTCATTATCTTCTCCAATCTGATCGGTCTCCAACATCTCTTGTTGCCTGCGATGGCCACTACTATCGTCCATCTACAGACCTAAAGCCTTGACGGCTTTAGCGCGAGACAATGTTAGGCAAACGCGGCTGCAAGAAATCATGGGATTGAGCCGATAAGCTTAGCTTCTCTCTGGCCAGGCTGCCACGCTGGACGACAGATCCTGACGTCAGGTTGCAAGTTTTGTTGACACATACTGTCATTTGTGATGGTGTGACAAGCAGGTGCAAGTGGGAATCTGAAAAAGCTTAAAACGTTTAAGTCGAAACCGACCTAAATAATTTTGTAAGTGGGTAAACAAAACCTCTCACTTGTAAGTGGGTGTTTGCAATTTAAAAAAAAAAAAATCACGGAGGAGCCGCTCTGACGAGCTTAGCCTCGATGGGGACGCCCTCGCGGCATAGCTCGTCAGCAGTTGTTATTCGGAGCCTTATCTCTCGCGGCGGTGTGCAGTTCGATGAGCTATGGGTGCGGCGGCTGCAGGAGAGCCTGGATCAGCGGTACAGCCGTTTGGGGTCGACCGACGTCACCTCGTCCGGGCGTGGTGAGCTTGTGGGCGATTCCCGCCCCAATGGGGGCAGCCGCGGCGGCGCTCGGGCTGGCGGCTTCCTCCCCTACGGAAGCAACCACAGAGGCGGCTACGGCGGCAGTGATGGTGGCTGCTACAACGGCGAGGAGGTTGCTGCTCTTCCAGTGGTGTCTGAAGGTACTGCCCTCCAAGTGTTTGATGAAACGCCTTTTGGGAATGTGATCTGGGACGATGAGGATGGTTTGCACGGCCTTGATATCCATGGCTGCTAGAGCTGCAGCGAGGAGGTTGCTGCCTATTCTGTTTCGTCTGAAGATACTCTACAGTCACAGTGTTTGATGAAATGCCTGTGAAGGACCACACAACAGGTCAGACAGGGAAGACAGCATTGAAGGCTCCATTGCCATTAGAGTGTGTTGCACAGGAGGTATTCGATGATATGCCTAATCTGGGATGAGGAATTTGATCACAGAATGGAGGCTGCTTGGTTAGTGAGGGGATAGAGCCAAGTGTCAAGCATACTCATGTCAGTGGCATTCATTTTTGTAGGGAGCATGGCTTGGATTCTGTGGATGAGATATTTGATGCAGTGCTGCAGGACTCAGTGGTGTGGGATGATATGCCAGCAAACCAGGATGTGCACATGGATTATTGCGGCAGCTAGCCATGGTTGCAGGGTACTTTGTTGAGAAAATGTGTAGCAATATGGTGAGGCATGAGGAGTTGGGACATGACTGACACACAAAGTGACTCATGGCGACTGCTAGCCTTGGAGGAAGAATATAAAATGATGAGGAGACAAAATTGCAGAACAAGTCGTCTCTATTTTTAGAGCATGATGGTGATGATGCAGACCAGATGAGTGAGGGAGCATTTGAATATAGCATAGCTGGTGCAAATGAAATATTTAATGAAGCACACAGGAAGATACTGAAAGAGGAGCTGCACAAAGTGGTTTTGCACTCTCCTTTCTCACAAGCCTATGAAAGTTCCTGTGCTAAAGCTAATTTGGCACAAGGCAATGACAAGGTTTGTTACCCACAGTGCGTGTCACTGCTCAGTTTCCCAACAGATTTTCATCATGGAGGTTAGATGGTTTCAGTCCATGGAGCAAGCTCACTGATAAAGCTTTGAGGTTGGTGTTCCTTGCTTACGCTTATCTGATGGACATGGTACGTAGGAGGTTGTACATTTTTTTTAGGATCCTGGAATTAGCTGGGTGGTTCTTGAGAATACAAGAGGCTGCACAACAGAGTTGTTAGTGCCTGTTTTGCAAATGATACCTACTATAAATCTGACTGAACTTTTGCCAAACGAATTTCTTCATGTCTGTTTTCTCAATAAGGACAGTGGAGTTCAGTCATTCAGCTTCTGGTTAAGGAAATGCCAGCATGGTGCCATGATGAGTTTATTTCAAGATCATGTAAGCACCAAACTGGACTACAAGGCTGTTGTGAGGGTACCTGGTCGTGGTTCTAGGATGAGAAACATATCAACATTGATTCAGTTTGTTCTGAAATTCAGAGATGTATTCTATCTGCATATTGTCTATCCTGCTGAGCGGAAGAAGTATTTGGATCAAGCTAACAAGGGTACATTAGCTATCAGTGAGGAGTGTGGACAACATAAAGATATAAAAGCTGTTGTGAAAGCTCACTTCATGATACTTTTGTATGAGCATATAGCTGCGGCTATTCCAAGGAGACAAGAATCTAAGACACTAGATGCATAAAGCAGTTACACCTTGCTGATGATAAGGCTTTGCACATGGTTATCTTCATTGCTTCGGCCATGGGATCCAGGTGTTCCAGAATTGGTGCTCTGCCACGCGCACAAGCATCAAATACCCCTTCCCATCAGTTATCCTTGTAGATCTATGATACTCTACTCTGGTTAGCACCCCTCTCCTACTACACACTGAATCCCCTGTGATTTGGTAGTTGTTGCTGTGGTGAAGTGGCGGTTGCTGCGAAGGAGCAGTGGTGGAGGAATCACCTTCCCAGATTTGAGGCAGGCAATCAAAATCTCATGTGGGGGTTAGTGAGCATTTCGAATACACTGTTCTGTAGAATGTGTGAGGCATGTATCGCCCATTTTTGCATCACATGCGCTGAGTTTTGTTTTCTGTTTTTTTCGTTGCTTTATCCATGGTCATTCTGCTTGTTTTGTGTCCAGATTTTAGCATCTCACAGGTCCCTTTGGTCCGCTGCTTATTTCGGTTTTCCTCATTGCTCCCATCATGGCCTGCAGGGAAAGCAAGAAAACTGGGGCAGAGAAGAAAGGACCAAATGGATGGATTGGCTGCTATCTAATTGAAGAAAGCAAAGTGAAGTCCCTTTGTTGTGGTAAATATTTTTGTGCCACCATTTTACAAATTTGCATTACAATAGAGTAATTTTAGTTGTTCTTGTTAGAAATTTCCGTCTCAGATCGTTGGCAGTTTCGTGGTGCTTTGTGTGTCCTATTCCTATTGTGTTTTCCTATGTTTTTATTTAATGATATCTACAGGTTGTCATTCAAAAGTGGTTGTGCATGAATAAAAGAAGTCATGATAGATGACCTGCTGTTTATTTGGGATTTTTTTTGTCCCAGGTTGGTATTAATTCCTTGTGGAAATGTAGAACAAACATGGTGCCCAGGTTGGCCAGAGCACTACTGAAGGGTTGCATATTCTAGAGGGTACATGCCTACATGATTAATAAGCCTTCAGGTGCATATCGCTTAATCAGCTCAAATCTTGGTTATCTTTTTTTTTTTCACAGTTGTCTGTTTTTTTTTTAGTATACATCATCAAAAGAAGGTACCTGATATTTCCATGTATTTATATCATATGTCCTATGTTATAGCTAGATAAGAGCTCCGATCCCTGAAGCTCTTACTGCTAAAATTCTATTGCTCACCCTAAGCCAGCAGTTTAGTTGATGGTTTATTGGAATCTATATGGTAGTATTCTTCAAGTGAACTATGAGAAAGCTGTTCGGATATGTGCATTTTGTTGATATCTGTACCACTAGAATACTAAAAATTAATAAAATAAATTCCGCATCATAGCATTTAGTTATTGGCAGGTAGGTCTCGGTTATATGCAGCCCCATTTATAGTCAGTTCTCAGGAAATACTCAAAGTTGTTGTATCAAGTAGTTGAAGAAATAGTTTTGTCCATGACATCAAGCAGCATGAAATACTTAGAGTGGTGGTAAGAACAAAAGATGTGTGTAATGTCTTTCGGCTGTTGAACAAATCTAACCACACTAGAATGGTTGGTGCAAAGCCCTCCATCTTTTACTCTTGATGTCTGATACAAACCTTTCCTGTGTATTTTGTGTTTGCATTTTTTCCCTGTGGAATAAAAGTGTGATGAGCGCTCAAAGGGTGTACCTGTTCTTTGTAGTTGCAGGTTATAAGGAAAAGCATAGCATTAATGTCATCATGTATCTTTGCCAACAATTACAAGTACACATGTTACTTCCAGTAAAGGTAAGTTCCTGCCATCTGCTCCTTCATCTGTATGTAAAGTTGTATGTTACAGTTTTGCAAATATCGAAATCTTTGACAGCTAATTTAGTTCTTAGAATACTAGGCGTATGCTGGTGTCACCACGCATAGTGCTTTGAATCAGATATATTTATTTAGGAGCTAGCTGTTCATTAATTTAGTCCCAGTTACCTTCTTCCATTTTACAGCAGTAAATTTTCGTCGTTATTGCTTGTGATGTGACACTCAATTAGATGGAAGGTTCTGAATACTTAAATGGTCAATTAATGTGTTTATAGCTACCTTCAAATTTTGAATGAGTTTTGGAGTGTTCCTTTTTTTCCTCAAATCTTTGCGGCTCAGTTCTATGCCACTATAGATCTTTACAATTGTTATGGATCATATTTAAGGATACTTCTTTAATTGTGCACCCATGTCAGTGCAACTTTCTTTTTATTAGTCTCATAGTGTTCATATTTGAATTTCCTAAGATGTGTTAAATGCTGCCTTAATGTAGGTGATAGCTTTATTTTGTTTAACGCTGCATATTGCATATTTGGTCAGGAAACAGGCTCTTTGCACTATAGGCTCTCAAATAATCTATTGCACCTGAAAGTTCCCTGATATTTTCTTCCTCCCGGTTATTCTTGCTGCATTTACCTAGTATATTAGCATGGCATATATATCATTATAATGTTTCATCTAATATGCTTGCGATTAGTTTTTGTAGAAAACTGAAGTATTTCAGTGATTGGTTGTATTCTTGGATTAAAGTCATGAAATATTTTTACATGACATAGTAGTTTAAAATTTGGTTTACCTCAGTTTACTTTTTTTCTTGAGGTACCAGACGTCCAATTGTTATGGTTCGCAATATAGCCCTGAAAAATACATGATGTCACACGGTGTGTCTAGCAGTAGTGAAAGAAGTTCAATCTTGAAGAACAAAAGGATAAAGTCGTCATATGGTGTATCAATTGGCTAAAAGAATTTTGTACATGACTTTTTAGGAACACGCCATGAAATGCTCATGTAGGGTGTTGTAATCATATATACCTATTCGCCATTTTCCCAATCATGAGATCTGCACCTTGAAAGCTCCAATGTTTTAAAAACTTGGCTAAGTTATTCTGTTGTTTCTTCTGATTGCTGAGTTGGTTGATTATATCCATTTTCGTTGTTACTTACCATATATTGGTCAAAGAGTAAATTAGTTAAAATTGTGTTGCGGGAGATACATAAAGTACTGTCTATACAACATTCTACTGGCCATATATTTCAGTGTTTTTATATGGTTGTGCTTGCTATTTGGGGATGAGCTGATTTCCTGCAGCAGTTCCAAGGCATTATTGCTCTTTAGTTGAGATCTTGCCTAAGATTTGGGCATTTGCTTCTGTTGCCGTGTTTGCAGGGCAAAGTTTGAGGATGAGATGATGAAGAGTTTAAGCACACTGGGGCAGAGTTGTGTCATTGGCAAATGATGGCCCAAATACCGATGGAGGCCAGTTGTTACAACTCACCAGTAAGTCCTTCGTGCAGTTATATCATATATTGATGATTATAGGTGTAGTTATGATCAACTTCCTTAGATGTAGTAACTTCAATAAAAGATTACCAAATCATTCTCCTATGTGTATGCTAATCTTTCTGTCTAAATTATTTTTCGATTTTCATCTTTGTCAGAATGTTTTTTCAGTCCTCAAAGTTCAGATGTGTTGGTGTATTTGTCACGATGTTTCCATGGGGTCTTTGATGATTACGGCTGTTCATGTAGCTTTTTTTTAGCACAAAAGATCGGTATAATACTTTGTTTTGTATTTCTAGTGCAATGGGTGCTGCTGGATCTTGTCATGTGACAGTTTTAGTGTGAGGTTCAGTCGATTAATGGATGTCCTGATACATCAATGTGCTTATGTTCTATTATTTTTTCACAAAAAAAAATTAAAGGGAAGCCTTGTCAGATTACTGTGTCCAAACAAATCTGAAAATGATTAAGCAATATAGGAACCTGCAATTTTGCTAAATCAGAGAATCAGTAGCTTCACAAAAATTTAGTGTATTTTACCTCACATATCTCTGGGTACAAATTCTATTAGATTTTGTCCAAAATGTTCCCAATGATGTATCCTTTTTTCTTGACATACTGAACCAACGATCTGTTAAGAAGGAATTTCTATTTTATTTTTTTGTACCGGTTTCTAAGATGAGTTTTCCTGGAGGACCACGTGCTAAGCAGATGCATGATCCAGATGAACCATGATTGCTGATTTTTTTTTTCATGCGTGTCTTTGTACTGTAGCGCGTTCTTGATTTACATGGCATCTTCTATTCATCTTCTTGGGTTGGAGGCTTTAGGCCCAATGTGTTAACACCAGATGTCCATTTCAATATTTTTATGTGAAGGCATAAATCCTTGGTCACAACTCCTTTTCTAGATAATCATGATTTAAATGATCATTGGTCACAAATCCTTTTCCAGATAATCGAGGATTCAAATGCGAAAGGGTCTATCTGCTCAATTGCCGTGAGAGTTCAATGCAATAATGTATAATTTGGAGCACATTTTTTTAACCATTCCTGCCTTGGAAAGGAATTGCTCACGCCAGAGTGTTTATCCTTTCATTATGGTTGCTTCATCGCATATGTCATGTACCTCCAGGCATCATTCGTTATTACTGTTGATAAATTTTCATTTTTATGTTTATCCTTTTTAACCAGTGATGATACTTATTCACATCGTAATCTGATTCACTGCCCACTGGATGGTGAGAACCAGTTGCAGCCTGCAGTTATCTGGCTCCCCGTGCATGGACTGCTATCATAGTACAAACAAGTCTATAGTTTGGATTATAATACTTAATTCTTCCATTTGATTAACAAGGTTTCCACTAGCACCCTGATAGTCTGATTTTTCGCTGCAGAATTCAGATGTCATAGTAAGAAAATTGATCATGGTTGGTTTTTGAATACAATATTGTTGTCATGATGGGCTTATGTATATTTTCATCAGACCAGCTCTGCAATCCTTAATAATGAAAAAATTACTGAACCATGCTTCTATGCTATGCGATGCTTCCCCATTTGGCATACACTGCTATAATTTACTTCCTTTTTTCCTTTTGTTCTGAATGTTTGTTACACCTTCCAGTTCAGATGTTCCGGTGTGTTTTATCCATGGTTTTCTTCTGGTGATAGCATCCCTTCATGCAGAAGGTAAGAAACAACTTCATGAACACAGAAGTTCAGTATTTTACTTTCCTATTTCATATTTCTAGCATACAATGGTTGCTGATGGCTGCTAGATCCTGCAATGCCATAGTTTAGTGTGCGATTCATTCAAAGTCGCCAATCCTTGGGTTTTCTCCCCCTTTTTTTAGTGTGGTGTTCTCGGTCAATTTCTTATGGATTTTGAGCTTCGAATATAGGGTCCCATGGTTTGGTTGGGGTCTAGACGTCCATGCCGTCACGAGAGGTTACATTTTGGTGATGCTGGTGGCCAACAAATGGTTAAGGTGCTAATGGTCAGCAAAAGCGCAGGTACTGCCAGCCTCAATCTTGATTGGTGCAAGGGTTGTGTTTGTCAGCAATATGCTTTGCCTAATGTTATTTTTGATAGATCAGTAATAAGCTCATGTAAGAATATAGTGACATGGTTCTTCTGTAATATAAGGGATTTCTAATTGTCATCTACATTGTTTTTTTTTTTTTAATCTCCATCTACATTGTGGTTGGCCTTCCTATCCTGTACTATGGGCTTGTTGTTGTGCGTACCTTCTGGCATCCTAGGTCATTTCGTTCTAGATTCTGTCGTGGTCAAAGTAATTACTGATACTTGCTGATTGATTTATTCAGTTCACTGCATGAATGATGTAAGTATTTTTCTCTTTGTACTGAACTTATATGTTTCTAATGTATTTTCGAAAATACCTTAATGTGAAGTAATGTGCTTTGTGTAGATGATTGAGAAATAGGATCATCATTTAAGGAAGAATAAAGAATTCATGCGAATGGAAACCCAAAATGCTCGTAGTGTCTGAGGAGAAGCTTCATGACATTTTGTTTTAGCTGCAGCAACCCTTTCTTCTATGTATATCATTGCTTGTAAGTTGTTCTGTCTTCAGATGAAACTAACTTTCTATTCATTGTGACTGTTGTGTCCTGCGGTTCCAAGTACGCATGCATGGCGGCAATATTTGCCTTCAAGCTGAAGTTTTCAAATTTCCTGCATGAGCCAATGGTTCTATGCTGCCTGTTTGTTGCAGGAATTTGAGAAATTTGAAAGGCTTATTGCTTTAGAACCTTGGTCAAGTTGTTCTGCTGTTTCTTTACTTCTATTTGCTAATGCAGCTGATAATATCCATCTTCATTGTTACTCCATATATATTTTTCTTTTCTGAGGCTAATTCCATGTTATTGATCAAAGAGTACATTGGTTAAAATGTTAAAATATGTAGACACTAGATTAGTCTGACCTACATCATGCTCTGCTAGGTAAATACAAGTTTGTTGTTCACATGAATTGTTGGAATGAGAACACCTCTCTAAAGCCCCGCCCCTCTTTTGTTGAAATGGTAATACAAAATCGATTTCATTTAGCTCCTTTGAAATATCTGCGGCATCTAGATTAAGTGTGTACACTCTGCTTTATGATATATTAGGATATCCATCATACGGAACAATATTACATTTTTGTAATTTATTTCTGTTTGACATGTTTGGTTTTATATGTCATCGTTTCCTTCTATGTTACAGACATTGTATCACAGCCAGTGCAAAGCATATATTATGAATCTTTGTTCCATAACCATGCTTTACACTTGTATTTGGCTTTGGCTGTGATAACCTGTAAAACCAAACATTGTATACCAGTTTCAAGCATATATTATGAAGCTGATCCTAATACACTGTAAAGTTGTAAATTTAAAAGTATATTATAGGACAAAAACAACCTTGCTCCATAATCATGCGTTACACTGCTAAGCTCACTTTGGCTGTGATAAGCTACTTCCTCTGCACCCTTCATCCATCTTTTTCAGATGACTCCAATACCTATACTGCATTGTATTTGGGTTCTTTGCTTGATGTTCTGCACCCTATTGCAATCATTAATGTACCAAAGTATATTTTTTAGTGAAATATTATTCAATGAATAACTCTGCCATCAGTGAATTCTCATTTTCAACTCTTATGGCTACTATTTATTTATGTTTTCATAAGCTGCGGATTAGAATGCTTATAGTTGGAAAAAGGGTAATTTTGCAGATCTAATTTCTTCATAATATGTATGTCATGGCGATTCGCCTTTTCTTGTGGAAATCGATGCATGGTAACTGCTCCATCGACAAAATAAGTACAATACATTATAATCTGCATATCTAATTTCTTTATTGGATGTTTGCATGGTTGTTTTTCAGCGACCTCTATTGACTGGTTATAATAATATTCAGAAATAAATCAAATATTTTCACGTCTACCAGACTATTGATTTTGAAAATTATATAGGGCGAGTTTTCTTGTTGGACAAGGCACGTTTTGACTGCACACTATCGATTTGTACTCATTTGTTTCTGACCTGGGATGGATCAGCTTCCTTTTGTTCTGCTAATATACTTTCACATACAAATGTGCAAGGTTTCAGTGTTGCCTTTTGATCACGTCCATCTGTATCTAGCATTAGCTAATTTTTGCAAAGAGAGGTTAGGGTTTGATTCACATTTGTTATGCTTTGATTCACAATGGTTTTTCTTTGCCTCCTGCTTTATCAATAGAAACGAGCCTGACCTCATGCCATTCTTGACCCAAAAAAAAAGGAAAATAAAGCAGAGGCAGTGATCTGTGCTAGAGAACTGCAGTGGCAGAGCTCTGTAACAATGGTGATGTCTGTTGTCCATAGTTCATCAGTTGTATGAGGCCTTTGATTTATGCTTATTTTGCAGATGTATGCAGCAGTGGCAAGAATTCTCTCCAATGAAGTATCATACTGTAGTTTGTTTACACCATTGAATATCTCAAAGTTTTTACTTATGAATAGGAGCTGTTGAGAGATGGGTCAAATGGTACCAGTTTCGGAAGGCTAATGTGGACGCTGTATACAGGGCTGTGAGGCAATGGAGCATGATAGATGTAGAGTGACCTTTTGTAATAGTGCAAGGCGTGTTTCATCCAAAATAAGGGTAGGTTAGTTCATTGGTTCATAGTTCACTGGTTCGTGGCTAAGCAGAATGCAGTGGAGGCAATTTGCTTCATGATTATATTATTTTGCCTACTCCAACCACAAAACCAATATTGTAATTATTGAATTTGCTTGACATTGTAATGTATGGTTCAATATTTATTAGTATAAGACAAGCTGTTCACAGTTGGGTCTGAGAGTTTACTGTGTGATTGAGAGTGCTATGCAAGAGCATATTATAACGGATCAAATGTCATCAGATAATTGATTAGTCAAGACCAACTCTGTAATAATATTTTAACCCTCTACATGACAATTTCATGTTTCCACATTTGTTATATACTACTATGTAGTTTCATTCTTGGTTTACGTTTGCCTTGCTCCTGCTCCCAGAGTCTCGGTTATTCTGTTGCATCTCATCCAGTGGCGCGCCCACTGGTTCAATCTACTCGTGACTTCACTTTACTAAGCATGTAGTAATTTCCTTTTGGCCAAATCAAAATGTGTGTTGGGTGGTTTCAAAACATGTTTACGATTCATCTAAAAAAAACATGTTTACGATTATGTGTAAGTAATTTTTCCTCGGTGTCATGATGTAACACTGTTCGGTAACATCATATAACACTCGGAGTGGAACACAGCCTTGCAGACAATAGCTTAACTTGGCAGTAGACCGTCGGGTTCGAATTCTTTACGACGTCTCAAGCGGGGCCGAGAATTACACAGCCCGAGCCCTCGCTATCTGCACTCTCCAGCCATTCTCTCAAACCACAGCTCTCCCTGGTTTTGAAAAAGTGCAAGAGGAAAACTGAAGATGAGGAAGGGTCGATCAGCAAGAAGGATTCGACCCAGATGGCCGGACTCGGCCGTTCGGAGGTTGCTGGTTATCCGCACCAGTATGGAGCTGCTCTTCCGCGCCGATCCGAACAGATATTGGAAGGAACTTTCCCGGTAAGATTCACCTACCTACTCATGAATTCTCGTCGTGCTTTGTTCTCGAAAAAGAAGAAGAAGAAGAAGAAGAAGAAGAAGAAGAAGAAGAAGAACCACATGCTCTCGTTTTGTGTTACAGCAAACTGGCTGCGGAGAACTTCTTTTACGCTGCTGAGGAGTGTGAGAGACGGTTTAAGTCGCTTCGCAAAACCTATCAAGGACACATTAAATTAAAGAAAACAAAGGACAGAAGCAACTCGTGGAGGTTTTTAGAAGATTGGGAGGCGTACGAGCAGAAAGTGGCGGAGTTGGCGCCCACGGTGAGCCAATTTCCTCTGCTGCCCTCACCCTCATCGGACTCTGGATCGGAGTCGGACACATATTCGGAGGATCACGAGGGCGCAGTCGCCGCGGGGGAAGCGGGAGGCAGCCAACCGGGGCAAAGATACAGTACTGATGACCTTCTGGGACTTGTCCGAGAGGCTCTTGAGGAGGGAGATCGCTCACGGCTTCGCGAGTCACAGCTCGTTCATCAGCTCGCTCAGCGAGATGAAGAGGTTGCAAGACTGCAACTGAGAGAGAAGGAATTGGTCGCACTGCTGAGATCCAAAGAACACGAAATCGAGGTGCAGCGATCCCGTTGCAATCAATTCGTGACTCTCTTAAAGAAGCTGACGGATCAATTCACCGGCGTTACGCCGTCAAGCAGCAATCCGCCGGCGCCCGGCCCCACGATTCACCAGGTACTTCCCTTTTTTGCGCGAATAGTTTCAGGGATTCATCTTTTACTTTTCTTTTCTTTTGAGCACGTCGAGTAATTTCTTCTAAATGGGACCTTGTATTTCTCTAGCAGTTTCCCGTGCGGGTAGTGACGGCAGAGCACAGCGTACCTGCTCCTACTGACGGACTGGCCAGCCTCCAAGAGGTAATGCAAGCTCCACACTGGACTAGGTCCACAAATAGTCTGCGCGGGGTTCCTGATCAACGGTCGACGTAGTAAACTTCGTATAATGATGCAAGCAAAGATCATCTAGTTATAACTATCCATCGAGGTCTATAGGTCTGCTGCTGCAGGGGTTAACACATGGCATTGCTACCTCCTGTGTTACATTTTCAGTAGGAACGCTCAACTGTTATTCATAACCTGTTATCTCACGCGATGTCAAAGAACGCTCAACTGCACACAAACAGCATAATATAAGACTGGTGTTACTGAACCCATCTCTTGACTGCAGTTATATTTTCCTTTTACTAGGAAAAACAGTGTCTCAACAGGATGAAACGGCATATATTAAGTGCACTGCCACTTAAATAGATTCTTTTCATCCTAGATCGATTTCTGGACAATTTTCATCACTATTTAAAATAAAAATATTGCTAGCAAATCATACAAATAAACAAAGTGGCTCGCCTTATCCTTGACAAGCTCTTCTCGACTTGAATATGTTTCCAGTTGTTAGAAGTAGACTACGCAAAATAACAGGCAGTCCCTAGCTGCTCCATTTTGCCATAAAAGTAGAGAGTAGAGACTGAAGTTGGATAGTTAACAGTCATATATATGCATATAACACACACATGCTCATAAGTGGCTCCAAAGGGCTTTTATTTATGAAGACACTTGGTGAACGCCATGTACCACCGTGGTCCGTCATGAAGCAGTCTTTTATCTCAATGGCAGCAGTATACTTTTTGCCCTGTTGATAGGATGGCACATGGTACAACAGTTATCTCATCATTAGTAATAAGAGGCGCTGTTGGATGAACTATGTACGAAAGGTTGGATGTGCAAGAGTACCCAAACATCATGCGGATTGTCTTCCTTGGATAGGTCTATGACCGTTGTTGGTCCTCCGCTTGTGCCATGTTCTGCCTCTCCAATTCATTGAACTGGTTGGACCATATATAAGTGCAGCTTCATTTGAAAGTTAAAGGAAGATACAGTGATTATATATACATAACAGATAATATATTACTTTATACATGCCCTATGCTGTCGCCTAAGGGGGATAATGTACCTATCCTGAAGGAGTGACAGTTTCAGGAATTGCTGGGTTGATATAGTGTGTCAGTGTGATATTGTTAGGGCAGAGAAGAAAATATATGCACTGTGAGATCATACTGCGTAACTGGATTCGAACACCAAAAAAGAGATAGCTTAGTAGAGAAAGGAGATATTAATATCACACAGCTGATTTTTTAATAAAGATAGAAACATATACAGAAAGTAATATGTATCAAAAACAGGCTGCCTTTCTATACAGAGGTAGTTCTATTACAGTTTTCTACACTAAATCGAGCACTATGCACAAACTTTTGTGGATTGTTTGTTGTTTCACATGATCAACGAATGAGATAGCAAAAAGCAGAGGAATTAAAAGTCTTTGGATAACAGAACCAATTCGAACTAAAGACAGATAATTGACAGAGTCACATAACTTTGTCGCATTTGGATGTTTGTGCAGTTTGCAAACAAATTCGGTGTTAACATATACGGGTCTACCTTCTTCAGGCTGAAGCATGTAAAAGCACAGGAAGTTACTAATTGTCTAATATATGTGAAGCATGGATCCAAGCAAGATCTCTTCCTTCTGTAGATAACCCAAATAGGAAGGAATGGTAATTTTACCTTTATCTTCATGTTGTTGTCTCCTAGACAAAACATTTAGTGGCATCAGAGGCCATATGAAGGCATGTGTGAAAAGTTGTATCTATCTTCATAACCACTTTCATCTCTGACAGATGACCCTACAAATGTCTTGCATTACAGAGTGAGGGGTAACCTATTTGAAATATTATTCACAAAAAAGAATGTGTCTAAATAGATGATCTCCGTTTCTAATTAAATCACTTATAGAATCGTAAGGAAAGAGGTTGGGTTTGGTGAGGCTTGGCACTAAAAAGCGATAAATTGGTTCACCAAAATGTGATATGCTTATGGCATTACAAAACAGTTTGAACAGAAACATAATTGTCTCAATATATTCTGAAACCCCTCAAACCATACCTGTTGTTAGTAAAATAGAGATAGGGTGCCAAGTGTGCCCTTCATCTCGACACTTCTAAATCCATGCTATGTTGCAGCTACTTAGCACGATGAACATGAACTCTGTAGAGGGAGAACAATGTGATTAAATGTATATACCAAATTGTAAGCAACATAAACATTAACACTGTAGAGTCAGAAGAATGTTTCTGTCGCCTAAAGCACATGCATAATATATGTGCACATGTGGTGCATGCATTTTGGATATAAGAAAGCATCAAGTCAAATCTTCTTCATGGAAATTGGAGAATCAGTTTGATATCTAGCAGCACGGTTCAATTAGGACCTGCTCTTTTTTTTCTTGATTATGATATCAAATTGTCTGAACGAAATTGTGCATTATTCAGATTAATTAAGCCCTAACAAAGAATGTCAGAGACAAATTCATGGGAGACTAACTATTTATTTTGAGAGCATAGAAGATTCTGATTCATCTTGTACAATTTGATATATACATTTAATCACAGGATGCAAAGTAGACTATGCTACTGATTTCTCATGTTTATCACTAAATGGACACGCTGCCCCAAAGGAGCGTACACATCAGAAAATGAATAGCTTTTGGTAACAGTTCTATTTTCATTTTTAGATCAGAGTGTAAAAGAATTTATGAAGGAAAATGATCTGAAGTAGTAGGGTGTGTGATGGTAGCTTTGGGGCATAAAATTGTCTGGTGTCTCAAACCTTCCTGCATCTAAGCTATTTTCAAAATAACGCTCAACGGCACACAACAGCATAATATAAGACAAATGGTGGACTGAACCCATCTCTTGACTGCAGGTATATTTTTCGGTTGTTAGAAGTAGATTCCGAATCATTGACCAGCTGCTGCTTCCATTGAAACTGGGATGTGACTATGAGTATCACCAAAAGGAAAACAAGCACTGCAGGCCTTGACACCATCGTTTTGTCCTAGAGCAAACCTAAAAACAAATTCATCAATAAATATATTGCGCTTAACCCATCAACATGCATATAAATATTACAAAGTATCTTAAGGTGCATATACAAAGGTAACCCCTGGTCAGAACGCGCTAACCGCTTTCAAAAGAAAAAGCTGATGCCCCTAGCTCCAAATCCATAGCCAAAGCAGAGAGTGACCTTATTTTACCTGTTGGCATTGATGGTGGCGAGGTTGTGAGCCGCATGGCCGCAAGAACGGCGGAGAGTGCGTAGACTACGCCGTCGACCACGAGACCGATGCGTGCGTCGTTGCCATCCAGGCTAAGGAGCAGAGCACCCTCGCCGCTTCCTCGATCGTCCCTGGGAACGCAAAAGGGGAAGAACTCAAGAAAGCAGTACTACGAGGAAGAGGAGAGGCAGGAGTAGCCAAAAAGGAGAAACAAACCAACGGACGGGGGGGCGGCGCGCGACGGCGGCGGCGGGCGAGCGAGAGCGAAGCTGCGGAAATGGACCGAGAAGAAAGAAGGGCGATGAAAGCAGAGCGAAGCGAGGGGCAGGCAATCAAATCGATCGACCGGGCGACCGCTGACCCATCCATCTGCCACCGGCTTTTATTAATTCAACTAGGAGTAGTATCACCTCAAAAAAAAAAAAAAAAAACTAGGAGTAGTATCAATGCGCACGTACCAAGATCGACCACCCTACATATTCCGACGTGGTTGTGTGACATCACTGTTAAGGAAAATAATTGTGCGCAGGAGAAACATCAGCACATGGCAGTAATTGTGCGGCCGATGGGTGATTTCCATAGAGGTAGAGGAATACACAATGGACAAAAGGCACGAAGATGCAAATGGGTACACGTCGGGCACAGCCACAGGTGCATGGTGCCATAACGCCGGTCACATTAAAGCGTGGATTCGTGGAAACAATTGTCGGAGCCATGGGAGAGCTACGCAGACATAAGGATCCGAGGATATCTATGTGAGGCACTACGTCTTTGATCGATCTTCATGTGGCGATAACAGTTATGCATATGTATGTCGTCGCAACATATTGGCAGGCGTCGATCGATGTTGTGCAGGTTTGGTTTGGAGCCTAGGCACGTTGCGGGGGAGGAGGGACAGGCAAAGACACCGTCGCGTGGTTTGAGCCTGGACGCCGTGCTGAGCGAAACGCCACAAACAACGTACAACTCGACCGATCGACCGGTCGGGCCACGCCGTGCTATGACTACCAGTAGGACCATACCTGTCCCGTTTTTGAAATGGACGTTCATCCTAGTCTGGGGATCGACTTCATATGTGACACGATCTTTCGCAGCTTGGTAAGCAACACGATTTGATAAATGTCGCACGACGATCGTACACCACTACATGTGCCGGGACTGCCATCGGTAGAGCAGCGGGGCAGAGGAAGGCGACGTGCGTGACGCGGCACTTGGCATGGATCCAACGGCACAGCTACTAGACCCTGCTATCCAAGCCCGGGCTCCCGGCCCTCCCATCCCAGGCCGCATGGGCACGCAGCAGCAGGCAATCTCTACACTAAATTACCCATAAAACTATGTTTTTTATCATAAATCTTTGTTATGATTATTATATCGTCATTGATTATGAAGAGCCAAAAAGTCACAAAATATGATTCGGTTCAGCAAAAGCCCATGAACTAACTAATCTTTGGTGGGCTAAGCCCAATTGTAAGCCTTTTTTTTCATTTTACGTATATGAACTTTCCTAGCCATCTTTATAACATGCCTAATTATTCTGACTTCTATGTGCTTGATCGAAATAATGGCCTAGTCTAACGTTATGGGCTTGATACGGACATATTGTTCAGGAGATTAGGCACGAGTAGCGGACTTCAGATTAGGAGAATTTGTACATGAAGGAAGAGCGACCAATAGTGATGCTCCTAGCCTTGCCAGGAGTTCAGTATACAATGTATTAGGTAGACATCTATGGCAGTTGAACCCGCGTGATGGCGTATGTACGTAGCTCATACTTATCTTAATAAAGTGTGAGTTCCCATAAAAAAAACATTATTATTGTAGCCTCGACATAGATAAAAAAAAAGCCTAGTACACAGCTGAATATGTATCATCATAGCTGGAATAACATTGAAATTTTAATATTAAAACAAAAACATACATGTTTCAGAGTAGTACATATATACCTGAGAATTTATATTAGAGAATAGTTTATATTATGTTGAGATCCTAATTAGTGATTTCCACAAATATGTCGAAACAACTTTGGGCATTTATATTATGCTCTAGAAATTATATTCTATTTTTGTAACTTATGTAAAAATATTTTGTAGTTTTAGTAAATTTATTCTAAAGCCTTATAGATGAAAGAAAAACTTAGATATTGGTACTAGTGAGTTACAAAATAAGAACAACACTAAAAAATAATACCCAAAAAACACTAAAAATAATTTAGGAAAAAAACCTCGATAATTTTGTTATTGGCTCATCGTCTCCTTCTCATGCGCCAGGCCATCCCGAGGTGGGCCGTCTGATTTAGACGTCGGTTGTCCGGCGTATAATTGCAGCCGTCCAACCCAGCGGCGTTATCGTCACGCGACGCGGGAGAGCAGAAAACCGCGGCAAAATTAGATCGGCTCCCGCGCCACACCACAGTTCTCAACTCTATACTTTTCCCCACGGGCAACGGCTACATCCATCCGCAAATCCCTTCGCTTCCGTCCCCATGGCGATCTCGCCGCCCGCCCCGGCCTCGACGCCTTACTCCCGCGTCTCCGCCACGCCGCCGCGCTCCTCTCGCTCGGCAGCCGCACCCTTTCCCACCTCCCGCGCGGCGGCCTACAGCTGCCGGTTCATCCCCAGCCGCGCCGGATCCAACCTCGAGCTCTTCGACCTCGCCACCCCGGCCGCGTGCTCCGGATCTGCAGCGCCGGACTCGTCGCCGTACTCCACGCTCCTAAGATCCGTGCTGTTCGGGACACCCGCGCGCGACCCGGCCCGCGCCGTGTCCTCCACCTCCGCGTGCTCCTCTTCGTCCGCGGCGCCGCCCGTGGGGACTCCCGGCACGGGGAACATCTTCAGGTTCAAGTCAGATGTGCCGCGAAGCGCGAAGAAGGCGCTCTTCGCCGGCGGGGACGAGGAGGGCGCGCCGCTCACGGCGACCGGCGCCAGGCCCAGGAAGATCCCGAGATCCCCTTACAAGACTCTGGATGCGCCAGATTTGCGCGATGACTTCTACCTGAACCTGTTGGATTGGTCCTCCCGTGACCTGCTTGCTATCGGACTGGGGAATCGCACATACTTGTGGAATTCTCGCAGCGACAGGGTCACCATGCTATGCGACTTGGGCGACGACGACAGTGTTTGTTCTGTGAGGTGGGCGCAGCGTGGCAATCATTTAGCAGTTGGGACAGATCGAGGAACCGTGCAGATTTGGGATGCCAGTCGCTGTAAAAGAATCAGAACAATTGAGAGCCATCAGTTTCGTGTTGGATCCCTTGCTTGGAGGAGTTCGTCGTTGCTCTCGTCTGGCAGTGCTGACGGCACAATCTTTCACCATGACATCCGTGCTCAAGAAGATTATGTTGGCAAGATAACTGATCATAAATCTGAGGTATGTGGGCTCCAATGGTCCTGTGACAGCAGTAAGCTTGCATGGTGATGACAACAGACTATTTGTTTGGGATCCACGTTATGAAAAACCAATGCTCAAGTACAAGGAGCACACGGCAGCTGTGAAAGCTATTGCCTGGTCGCCTCATCAGCGCGACCTTCTTGCATCCGGTGGAGGGATTGAAGATTCATGCATACGCTTTTGGAACACGGCCACGAATACGCAATTGACCTGCATCGATACAGGGAGTCAGGTCTGCAATCTTGTTTGGTCAAAGAGCCTGAATGAGCTAGTTAGCACGCATGGATACACTCAAAATCAGATCAATGTTTGGCGATATCCAACAATGGCGAAAGTTGCCACATTGACAGGGCATACCGACAGAGTACTGTATTTAGCTATTTCCCCTGATGGACAGAATGTTGTTACAGGAGCTGGTGGTGATGACGAAGCACTAAGGTTTTGGAACTTGTTCCCACCTACGAAATCTCAGAGTTCTGACCGCTTAAGTTGTCCAGGATCAACATCGTCTGCTAGGAGCTACATACGGTGATAGATAAATGAACTTTGTTTTAATGGAAGTAGACGATGTATAAATGATATATATAAAATTTTAGTACACTGTAAGACAGAACTTTGTCTGCTTTTGAGCACATGTAAAGGAGAATTTTCTATTTCCATCTGTAGGCAGCATTATTATTTTTTCTTTTTTCTTTTTGTTTTTTGAGCATCAGGCTGTTTCGTTGCGAGTCTGGTAGTCTCTTTTTTTTTTTTTTTGACGCTCTTCCTTTTCATTAATATAGAGGAGGAAGTCTCAAGTCCAACAGAAAAAACAAAAAAGCAAAAGGGAAAAGAAACAGCAAACCATAAGCATAACCTAATAAGAGGCAGCTCAACTAAGCTCTAGGCTAAAACCAAGAAAGCACTAAAGCCTATGGTAATCTGAAAATAGCAGCGTACATTAACTGCTAATCACCTTGATCAGACATTACCTTTCGTTGTTTTGCTGTGACAATATGAACTCTACCAAAACCGTTGCAGTGCATGCGTGTACACAAGTCAAGCAGAAAGAAAAAGCAGCAGCATGGCCAGCAGTGAGCTACGATGCCGCCGCGCTAATAGGCCGTGCAACTGTTATCGGTTGATGGATTGATGGGCTAGCAATCAAGTGGGATGCATGCGTGGGCATGTTGCTTAGAATTGGAAAAAGGGAGTTTTCCAGCTCATATCCAGAAATCCACCACTCTGTGTTCAAATACGAAGATTTCGAGTTCAAGAAACATCTTAAAATTAAGACAATTGATGTTCTTTTAGATCTCTAGCATTCTCTCCGTTTTTTTCTTGATCCACTATGATTCTGAGTTTTAGATCTTGAGCATTTGTAGTGTTAAATCTTTGTCTGCACGGCTGTGAGAAAATCAAATGGATTCTCACTTAAGCATTTATGAAAGGCTGGATAAGTGCCTCAACAAAATTCTTTCGAATTAAATGGCACTTTCATGTTTTAACCCAACGCACTCTCTTTTAGCAATTGCCAAGTTCACGTACTCACAACGGATGTACGAAATCAAAGAACAGGACTAGGAAGACCCTTCAATCAAAGCGGAAGCATACAATAGAAAAAAAAAAGATGGAAGAACAACCAGAAATCAGGAATTCATACCTTCTTATGAAAAATATGACCTTTTGAAAACACCAATTCATATACCTTTTGAAAATCCAAATTCTGACGTTTTAACAGACCCCATACAAAGGTGTGAAACAAGAAAAACAACCATTCCGAACCCAGATCCGGACCTTTTGACAAACCCCCTTCCAAACGGAGAAAACAAAAATGACCTTCGAAAAATCACAAAAGTAGACCTTTTGTTAAGATGCCTAATTTTTGCAAAGAAAAATTCCTAGAAATAAACCTTTTCACTGGGTTGCTCGAAACAACACAAGAAGTCACCAAATCTGAAGCAAAACAACTCCAAACCTCATGAGATTCAACATGTATATGAAACTAGGTATCGAGAACCTAGTCCAACAAGAATCACACCTAGTTCTCAAGAAACCATCACGGACTTGATGCAATTTGTGAAACCCTAGAAGGTTATAGATGAACTCGAGGAAATCTACAAGATCAAAAGTGCTCGTGCCATGGATTTGATTGGGGATTAATCTAGGAATATTATAGCACATCATAGCACCAAGAAGCCCCATGAAATCCAATAAAAAATTCCTCATACCAACCTAAACGAAAATCACCAAAAAAAAAAAGAAAAACAAAAGAGGGCAAAAACACATGTTTTCTCATGCAACGCAGAGAGATGAGAAGTGGGAGGGAGATGAGCCAAATCTCATATCATTGATTCAAGCACAAAATACAAGAGTATATTGCTAGGATGCTGCCCCCATCCTCCCTCTCTTGTAAAGAACAAAAGAAACAAGATCTAACCTCATCTCTCTTCCTCTCCTCTCTAATAAAGCAGGCTCCTAGCAAACCCTAGACAACCAAACACAAACGAGAGGACTCAAAAGTGGCAGCCATCACTTGCCCCATCTCTCACCTTATATACCCAATTTCTTTCCCAAAATGCCCTCAAAACCTAATGGCCCAAAACGACCACTAGGGGCAAAGTCGTTTGACTTTTCTCCGCCGCTTGAACGCAATCTGGCCCTTCATGACTTTCCTTCGCCTCGACGCAAACTCTACGATGGTGCCACGTGCACTGCCATCCACCGCCGCTACCGGTTTTGAGGCCCAAACCGGAAACCGCCTTGCATGCTTCTCAAAGCACGACTTCCTCCGCTTGCTTACATCTTAACCAAGTCTTTCGTTGTGGAAGCGTGTCACTTTGTCCCCCAATCCTGACCACTAGCAAGTCCCTATCGGTCCCGTTCCATTGGGGCCCCTTGTCACTTGCACCGACCTTCATTCTCTGCTCACCTTGACTTGGCCAACACGTCGTGTTCATTGCCTCCACGGTTTTAAGGCCAAACTGTAAAACTATTTGGGCTTCTTGTCCTCTCCACATGTACAGTGTGGATCACCCTTGACCTCACCTGACCTCTCGATCATCCGGATCCTAGTCCCTAACTTGGTCCCAATCCTTGCGTCGTTGACCAGTTGACTCCATTGACATACACATCATAACACATAAAAAAAAAACATGTTTCCCTGCTTCTCCAACTTCACCAACATCTTCACCAACTCTGGTTAGTCATAAACATAACTCTGAGGATGCCTATGTTATTCTCAAAATCCCGTATTTCAACTCAAACTCTAAATGATAATCATGTCAATTACTCGTCGCTATTGCAAAAACCATGGCACATTTCAACATGCTTTCTCAGCAAGGATGACTCTTGTTGTGCGCCTACTTTGTGGAGAGGAAGGCATGCTTTACAGAGCAAAGATGGAGGTGACAACTGGAGGAACTCTTCCCATTTGGCCAATAGCTACCACAGAGCTAAGATCGATTGAAAGAAGAAAGATGGGTGGATTGCAGGAAGAGTCATGAGTAAAAGTAGTTGATGCTCGCTGGGTGGTTAGTTTGGGTGTGGTTGTTTTTTCTTTTTCAGGTATGGTTCGATCTCTAGTTAGTGGAAGAGTGTGTACAATATAGAAGAGCAAAGCAGGATCCGAAGTGTAGCCTCTGTTCGTGGTTCTATGATTCTGTGATATGAAAAACTTTTGTGGACTGCCACCTGTTTCTACTTGTATTCGTCATGATGACACGATGCATAACGAAATATGTGGTGATCTGATTTGAGAAAAGGAAGACCAAAGACAGTTGGTTACACAAAACATGCTTGTTTGATTACGTGAAAGTTGTTTTGTTCATTGATAGCTGTAGGTTTATGGGCCTTTGGGGAGAACAAACACCATGGATGATGATGATGGATACCGTCCTGATCAACCGAACTGTTTTTGCTTCAAAGCATTAGTATAGTACTAGCAGACGAGGGCGTGCATACACCGTGTCCTTGCAGCGCCACTCGTTGCGAGGGAGGGACAGGTGCATCAAAATGACTCGGCCTGGACGCCGTGCTGACCGAAAGGACACCAACACGTACGACTCGACCGATCGACCGGCCGGGCCACAGCTGAAACGGCGAGCCGTGCCCGTGTTTCGACTACTACCTTACTCGCGGTCCGGTTACGTTTCGTTCGAAATGGACGTTTATCCTAGTTACAAACTGTGATACATCTAGTCTGAGTCTGGGGAGTCATATGTGACACGATCTTCGCAGCTTGGTAATTAACCAACACGCGATTTGCAAACATGATCAATGGCGCACAACGATCGTACGCCACTACATGTGCCGGACTGCCATCGGTAGCAGCAGAGGCCGGGTGCCATCGGTAGCAGCAGTGCAGAGGGGCAGAGGAAGGCGACGTGCGTGACGCGGCACTTGACATGGATCCGGCGGAGCAAGGACCGGGCCCACACGAAGCCCGCCTGTCGCGCTCGTATCAGGGAACCGGAAACGTAGCCAGCTGCATGCTGCCGCTAGCCCTAGCAGCTAATTAAGCGCAGGCCCGGGCCCGGCCCTCCCATGCATCCCATCATCCCAGCCCGCGTGGGTGGGCACGAAGGCTTCGAGGCGAAGGCAGCAGGGCAAGCGAGGGAAGGGGAAACCACGCCTGCTTGCTTTCCCCTGCGCGGCCTGTCCCGCTTTGCAACAGAAATGGAAACGTTGCTCGCTTTCTCGCAACCGCTCCCGGGTGCGGACAAACCCGGCTCTGCTGGTTCTGGCCAGCCCCTGCACAGATGCTCTTATCTTTTACAGCCTTTCACCGCTCCCTTTTCCACCTTTCTGTTTCTGCTTTCCTTTTTGGCTGCTGCTGCTGCGAGGGACTCGTCTCGTGATCTCGCATGGGATTCGATCGGGAGCAGGGTTTTCTTGCTGATCTTGGGGCAAGAGGAAAGATGGAAGTTAACAAGTCGCAAGAACGAACGAACGCAGCAAGCTGCATTCAAAGCAGCGGTTTCTTTATCTCAAAACGAGATCAGCATCAACGTTAGATCGATCGCAAGAACACGACGCATCAGGATGGAAACGCGCATCCGCACAGCATTTTCCATGACGTTTTCTTTCCCATCCGTTTCACAAGTCACGAGCAAAAGGGTAAAGCAGGAGACGAAAACCGCAAGAACATGTACCAGCAAATGCTCGATTCCAACACAAGTCTGCACAGAGAACAAACGATGCAACCAACAAGCGAAAGAAGTGATTCAACAGAGACAATCCAACAGCTTAGGGCCCAAAGTAAATAATTCATCCGATAGATAGATAGATAGATGGGGCAGTGCCCTTACTACAGACTCGACTGAAACGAAAACACTCTTACGACGACAGACTCGATCCCATCACACATGACATGGATCCAAACCCCATAGCACTTCCATGGCCGATCAGCGCCTTCTTCTTCTTCTTCTTCATCTTACCACCACAAACAGCGACACACAAGACACGACGAAACAAGTAAAACTACTACGACACGGACGAACGATTGAAACGAAACGAACGACTTGCTGCAGAGTCGATCAGTAGGAGGTAACGGTGGGACTCGCCGCACCCGACGCGGCCGCGGCGCGCCTAGTACTTCTTGTTGGGGCAGTCTCGGGAGATGTGGCCGTCCTCGCCGCAGTTGTAGCAGCCGGAGCCGCGGCCGCCGCCGCCTCCGCCGCCCTGGGGGCAGTCCCTGGAGATGTGGCCCTCCTCGCCGCACTTGTAGCAGCCGGAGCCGCGGCCGCCACCGCCGCCTCCGTAGCCACCACCGCCGCCACCGTAGCCGCCGCCACCACCACCGTAGCCGCGGTCGCCGCCGCCGCCGTAGCCGCCACCACCACCGCCGTAGCCGCGGTCGCCGCCGCCGCCGCCGTAGCCGCCTCCTCCCCCGTAGCCGCGGCCGCCGCCGCCGCCGCCGCCGTAGCCACCGCCGCCGCGGTCGCCACCGTCGGGACGGGAGCCGCCCGCGAGCGCGCCGCCGCCGGGCGCGGTGACCTCGACGGCCTTGGCGCGGCCGTTGTGGTCGGAGCTGACCTCGAACTCGACCGCCTCGCCGTCGCTGACGCTGCGGTAGCCGTCGGACTTGAGGGAGGACTGGTGGACGAAGAGGTCCTCGCCGCCGTTGTCGGGGGTGATGAAGCCGTACCCCTTGGTTCCGTTGAACCACTTCACGGTCCCCGTCACCCTCTCCGACGACATCTCGACCCTCGCCGCCGGCACGGCACCCAACCCCTTCCCTTCACGAAAACCCTAGAAACCCTAGACTGGAGTGGAGGCGAATGGTGTGGGATGTGTTGTGAGGCCAGGACGGCGACGGGGGGCGCTTTTTTATAGCCAGCGGAGGGTTGGGGAAGGGAAGGGGAGGGGCTGCCGAGGGAGCGAGAGGGCTGCCCTTCGTGAGGATTCGACCAGAAAGATCAGTGTGTGATTCACTGACAACATGGGCTATAGAAATTGCGGGTCCCAAAGTCAGTGAGACGAGAAGCGCTTATGCAGAGTGAGCTTGCCCAAACGTCACATGAAACGTAACGGTTGCGTTTCCTCCCATGCATTCCCCACCTACTCCCCTCTCCAGCCATGGAAAGCGGCAAAGGTTCAATGACACCTAGGTCCCGCACTGGTGGCTCCAACGTGTCAGTGAGCGTAAACCTGAGCCGTAGAGGCGCGCCTCTGCAACGTAAAATATCTGGGGAGGCCCTGCGCGTCCGAAAATGAGACAGTGGAAGGATCGAAATGAAAAAACCGCGGGGTATCCGGGGAAGCTCGGGGATGCGGGCCACTGTTTTTCAGTGAGAAACGCGGGACATTCCGTGCTCCGTTGGCGCCCTGGGATACGTGGATCCGTTGGATGCGCGGCGGCGCTGGAAGGTGATCGTCCGATTCCCTTTGACTCGTTCGCCGACCAGAGGCCATTACCTTCTCGCGTTTGTTTCTTTCCATTTCCATTTGCTCCTGCCATTTCTCTTGATCCTCTAAATATTATCTTCCTCAAAAGAAATCTCCGTCTCCGTCCAAATTGTGAGCAACCTATGATGACGCGTCGTGTTCTTGCGATCTAACGTTGCTGCTAATGGAACTCTCTCTCTTTTTTTTTTAACCACAAACCCAATATTCTTTGGTTCTCACATACTACATCTCCATGGAATGTCCTCGATCAACCACTACATATGTAAATAAATTCTAATTTCGTAGGAAAAGTATATGTAATTCACTGAAGAAACATTGCGAGCTAAGGGAGAGCGTCGAGCCAAGGGCATGAACGGTCGACAGTTGTAATTCATTCAAACCGACGACTGTAATTCATTCAGGAACCGAGAACAAAAAATGACATGTCAAACTAAATAGGCATGAATGGCCGACGACTGTAAGTCATTCAAGAACCGACGACTGTGATTCATTCAGTATCTGGCAACAAAGAATGACATGTCGCGCTCGGTGAGCAGGCATGGTCGTGAGCTGCAATTCATTCAGGAGCTGACGGTTGTAATTCATTTAGTATCTAACAACAAAGAATGACCTGACGCGCTCGACAGGCATGAATGGTCGACGACTGAAATTCATTCAAGAATCGACGGCAGTAATTCATTCAAGAATTGACGGCTGTAATTCATTCAAGAATTGACGGCTGTAATTCATTCAATATCCGACATCAAAGAATGGCCTGTGCTGGTTGGTGGGCATGAATGGTTGATATGGCTGTAATTCAATTAGGAACCGACAACTGTAATTTATTCAATATCCGAGAGCAAAGAATGATCTGTCACACTTGGTGGGCATGAATGGTCGACGATTGTAATTCATTCAGTACCTGGCAGGAAAGAATGACCTGTCGCACTTGGTGGGCATCAATGATCGATGGATGTAACTCATGCAGGAACCAATGGGAGCTAAAGGAGAGCGCCGAGCCACTCTACGAATGTCCATTGCCAATAACCACATCAGTATTCGACAACAAAGAATGGCCTATCTGTGGGCATTAATGGCCGACGCCTTGCCACAAAGCCACCATCAAGCATTCAAGACACGGAGACTATATCACGCTAGTCGTGGTATGTAGTGATGCATCATCACTACACACCTTTTGTGCTTCAACCGGTAAGATATATACAACCTTTCTTGTTTCATTCTAGAAAGAATCATAGCCAATGGTGAGATCCAAGTGTACGCGGATTGTATGAAGACATCCACTCAGTGATGTCCAATGGTTATCACATATGTTTCCGAAAACGAAGAAAGACTCATCGCCATACGTGAGCATGCTGCATGATTGGCCGACGAGTGGCCATGTAGCCTCAAACGAGCATCTATGGCTTGCCGTCCACGAGCTGGCAATGGTGGAGAGAAGAGGAGGGCTCAACGGAATAGAACGAACCGATATGTTGTGTAACCAGTGGTAGTGGCGAGTAATTACCTCCCAACGCCACGTCGAAGTTGATACTTGATTGTTAGGAAGTTGCAAAAGTGGCGCCACGTTTTCAACTCGTCCGATTAATCACGATTAATCGACTAATCGTTCCACTGTATTCGATTAGCCCAATGATTCGATTAGATCGATTAGATTCCTGATCGTCCGACTAATCGTCGATCAGGGACGATTAATCGTCCATTCTGATCGAGGACGATCAGGCCAGCCAGGCAATTTGGGCCATCTCTGTTCGGCCCAGGCAGGCCCGGTAGGGTTTCAACTGCTATCAGGTAACACGGCTGCTCGATCCCTTGCCTCCTGTCCCTGTTGCAACCGCCATTCTCTCCTCCTCTCTGTTCCCTCGTCAGCTCGTCTCCTCTTCTCTGCTCCGGTGCCGCCTGGCGTCCCTGGCATCTCCTTTTCATGTACATACATGCCTGATCGTCCAACATATATACCTGATCGGTCCCAGGGGTGTTGGACGATAAAGCCACCTGATCGGACCGATCAGGTATCGATTAGTCGCCCTGATCGGACGATTAATCGGCTGATCGACCTGATCGGTCCTGAGGCGATCAGGTTTGCAAGTCCGAGTTGAAAACCACCAAAATGATCTACGGCTCCACCAACTTCATGGAGTTTAGGGTGTTTGGCTAGGTCCATTCAACTATGGTTTGGAGTTTTGAGTTGGAGGCATGACAAATATGCCCAAAGTATAAATGACATGTTTATTGGCAGGGCTCCGCCTCCTTAAAACTCACTCCGAGGCTTGTACCTATAAAATGACTGCTTCTATTTTTGTCCAGTGAAGCGGAAGCAACTTGCAAAAACATTTGACTAAATAGCTTTATCTGTGGCCCCGCAAAGGTGGAGCCGCATGAAGCTCCCAGTTAATTTTGCAAAACTACTTCTTCTAAATTTTGGGCTGAAACATTTGTATTTTGAACCATTTGACCGGGCTTTATCTTGAAGTCATAAATCGGAGCTAATTTAGGAGACCTACCAATAAAAGGGGCCGCATGTAGTACCATTTTGGTACAATTTTCCAAGGATCACCGTAAAAACATGACATTTGTGTTGGACACGAAAACATGACATTTGTTGTTAGAGACGACAACACAAATATATTTGCTACTAGACACCATGAAACAACTAGACACAGTGTGTGTAGCAACAAATAAAACATGTTTGAGTGTCATCAACAAAAGTCACGATTGAGGAGTGTTTCATAGCAAATTTGGCCTACTATTTTTCACGGTCAATCTACAGTTTTCATGAAAGTTTAACTCGCTCTTGTATCAAATCTAGTTCTCCCTTAGCACCTTACTATAGGATATGTAAGGGAAAGATATCAGGTACTTTCAAAGTTTGCATGGATTTTTTTTTAGTAAATTTCATAAAATTACAGGCCTTTAGAAACTGATGATACGCCATATAGTCTGTCGCAATGATTAGCGTGGCGCAAAATTTACGACCACTGATACAACCTATAATATGTGAGTGATACTAATCGATAGAACCATGCTCTGGTGTTCTCCTCCCAAATCACAAGCTCGAAATGGTGGAACTACCTATCACGGTGCTAACAGCAAACACCACGCCAGACCATCAGCTTTTCTCCCATCGCCATATCGCGCTGTGCCCATACGAAACTCGCAAAGCCCTTGCACTTTCCCCGCCCGTGAAAGCGCCCCGAAAAAAAAGCAAGAAAAAGAAATCCAGACCCAGAAACAGGGCCACACATGCACAACCGGAGAGCAGAAAGGAGCAGGGGTTGCGGTGCACTGCGGAACGGGACGGGCGCAGGGAGCCAGGGACCCGTCCGCGGAGTTATTGCCGGAACCCTCCCCCTCCTGATTCGCCAGCTTCGCCTGCGTACTTTGACTGCTCCCGCCCCTGCTTGACCGGCCCTTGACCCGGGCCCGCCACGTGATCTCCCCACTCCAGGGCGAGCCGGGAAGATATTTTTCGCTGCACCGGCAAGCAGTAGGGCACGTGTACCGCGGGAGGAGGGTTGGCAGCCACGGACGGCTGGGATCCACCGCTCGTGGAGGCCCACGCGTCAGAGGGCGGAGGAAGGCATTGATTGCTGTATGTAGGGGGTAGGTGGGGGTCCGTGTACTTTTGGAAGGCGACCGCCCCGCCCCGCCCCGCCCCTGCCGCGGCGCTGCTGCTTCGGATAACGCTGCGGATGGAGCCGATGCAATGCTTGAAGTGTTACCTAACGTCACTGATAGGTGGGTCCATACGGATTTGGTACCCATGTTGTCAGTGAGAAGCTGTCTTGCGAGAGGAACGGCCCGGCCTTCTCGGCTTCTCCACGGCCCCGCGCCGGCCCACGCAAAATCCCGTTACAAAAGGAGCCGCCCCGTCGCCGTCCTCGCCGCACAGCCACCACACTCCCCACCCCACCTCACCCCACCTCCTCTCCGATCTAGGGTTTCCGGGTGTTCCGTTTGCCGGCGGCGAGATGTCGTCGGAGCGGGTGAAGGGGACCGTCAAGTGGTTCAACAGCACCAAGGGGTTCGGCTTCATCACCCCGGACACCGGCGGCGAGGACCTCTTCGTGCACCAGTCCTCCATCAAGTCCGACGGCTACCGCAGCCTCAACGAGGGCGAGGCCGTCGAGTTCGCCATCGGCTCTGGCGACGACGGCCGCACCAAGGCCGTCGACGTCACCGCGCCCGGCGGCGGCGCGCTTTCCGGCGGATCCCGCCCAGGCGGTGACGGAGGCGGCTATGGCGGCGGCGGCGGCTACGGTGGAGGCGGTGGCGGCTACGGAGGAGGAGGCCGCAGCGGCGGCTACGGCGGCGGTGGTGGGTACGGAGGCGGCGGCGGCGGTGGGTACGGAGGCGGAGGCGGCCGTGCCTGCTACAAGTGCGGCGAAGAGGGTCACATGGCGAGGGACTGCGACCAGGGTGGTGGTGGTGGTGGATACGGCGGCGGTAGTGGCGGCTATGGCGGACGCAGTGGTGGTGGCGGCGGCGGCGGCGGCGGCTGCTACAACTGTGGCGAGTCAGGCCACTTCGCCCGCGAGTGCCCCAGCGGCTCCAACAAGAGGTACTAGGCGCGGCGCCTCCGTTGCCGCATCCCGGACCGGATCCCTTCCGACACCCCACCGCCCAAGTTGAATCTCGCCTGTCGCAGGCCGTAGCCATTAGTAGTTTGTAGGATCTCCGTGTCGCTCGTTGTAGGAAGAAGGGTGTTATGGATCCGTGTCATGTAATGGGAGTTCGTCGTTAAAGTGTCTTAGCTCTGTTTGCACCGGACTTGTGCGGGCTCGTCGATGACCTTGCCTGCTCTATCAAATTTATCTCATGGTCTCAGTTTATCACCAAATGTCTCGTTAATTATCGATTCGGCTGTGATTGTTTGATGCGCTTGCTCTGCAATTGACGAATTGATTCATTTCTTCCACTACATGGAAGCGGCAACGCCATGTTGATTGTGAAATGTGATTTTTTCCCCTCATGGAAACTGGATTATCTTTCTTTGATTAGGAAATGGAATTCCAAACGCGTTCTGAGATGAGAAAGGAATCAGTGAAAATTTCCAATAGGAATTGAATTATTGGGGAACGGTGGTTATGGGAAAAAACAGGGGCTGTGGGGGCAGGCTGGTTCGTGCATTGAAGAAAGGCAATGCTTGTTTCCATTTGTGTTGCCAAAGGGACAGGCAAGCAGGGGGACGCAGCAGGACCTTCCGTTTCAGTTCCAGTGATCGCTGCGTTTTCACGCAGAGATTGCCGTGGACCACCTCATCTTTCTCCTCGCTTCCTGTGCGCTGGCCCTGCCCGCACTATGCACCTGTTCGTGCCTACGCATGGCACGCCTGTAGTCACAGGAGATGCAACAGCAATTGGCGTTCCTGCTCCTCCCCCATTTGTGCCCAAGTTTAATAAACCCAGGAAACGAGCGATTTTAAACGATGGATCATCTGTTCTTGAAACGGTTGTTTCTGCCAATAATAAAATAAAATAAAATAAAATACGAGGCTCATTTTCATTTGGGCTCGCCGATGGGACCGTTTCAACTTTCAAGGCCGGAGAATGGAATGAGACGGCGGCTGCGTGTTCCAACAAACGTAAACTTTAAATGGCGATCGCGTGATTTGGGCATGCCCCATGGGAGTAGCAAATATAAACCAAATCGCAAACGGGAAACGAATCCATAGCCCATAGGAGCAGCAGACCGGTGTGGCCGAAATACGCGTTCACGAAAGGGTAGTGTTGTTGGACTCTGCCGGCCCATCCTACCTTTTCCAGCTGAATTGATCTTGCCCGGCCCACCTCGAAAGAAACTGAAAAAGTACCACACCAACGGGTTGGGCTTGGGCAACGACTGATATAGGTGCAAGTTTTCGAATTTTTTTTATTAATAATCGAATTTTTTATTCATTTAATAAAAATAGTCGACTAATTCTGAAATTTGCAAAACTAACCGCCCTATCGCCCTTTGAATGGGCGACAAGGATGCCACATAGGCAAATGTGGGCCCAGTCGCCCATTTAGAGGGCGAGAAGCCCTTGTCGCCCTTTCAAAGGGCGACTGGATCCCTGTCGCCCACTGGTGGGGCGATTAGGATCGATACTCCTTTTTTTTTCCCGATTTTCTCCACCTTAATAATATAATCTACACAATTCTCGATCAAAAAAATACTTTTAGGCTTCGAAAAATTGTACCAATTTTGTTGATGATAGAGCATGTATTTTAGAAACCATTTGAGCTTGTTTGAGACCAAAATCTAAAGTAACTTTTAAATTAAAACTCTACAAAATGTGCTGGTCGTTAAACTGTAATTGAATTTTTAGAGCACCTTAACCTTTCGCAAATATTACAAACAAAAAAATAAAACATAATTTTGAGAACTCTTACTTGACAGTTATAATTTTGTGGGAATTTTTTCAAAAGGTTAAGGGTGCTCTAAAAATTCGATTAGTGCTTAACAACCAGCCCATTTTGTGGAATTTTAATTTACAATTTACTTTAGATTTTGGTCTCAACCAAGCTCAAATGGTTTCTACAATACATGATCTATCACCCAAAAAATGGGCACAATTTTTCAAAGCCTAAAAGTATTTTTTTGATTGAGAATTGTTAGACTATACTCTTAAGATGGAGAAAATCGGGAAAAAAAAGAGCATCGATCCTAATCGCCCCACCAGTGGGCGACAGGGATCCAGTCGCCCGACAAGGGCTTCTCGCCCTCTAAATAGGCGACTGGGCCCACATTTGCCTACGTGGCATCCTTGTCGCCCATTCAAAGGGCGACAGGGCGGTTAGTTTTGCAAATTTCAGAATTGGTCGACTATTTTTATTAAATAAACAAAAAAATTGATTATTAATAAAAAAAATTCACAAGTTTTCAGTATGTTCAACAACGCAAGTTACGCAACAGCTTTTGCCTTTCGTGCTCTTTTCCCCCATCTTGTTGCGGCTGATGACAACGCTAGAATATAACCCCAGGAAGAAGAAACACAACATACGAGGCCTTCTTCAAGTTAAAATAGTGGATCCTTTGTGCGAAACGGTTGTTTGATTTTTTTTTTGTCAGATCAGAAAAACAATGCAAGCATCGTTTGTATTTGTGTTAGGGACTGTCTACCTGATTTATAGCTAAGTTTTGGTCCGATTACAGTCATTTTAAACCAATAGGAAGAGGACACATAACTGTTGGGAAAAGTTGACTGTTTTTTGTTATTATTTACAGTTGGAAATCTGATTGCAATATTTTGTTGTGCACTCATTTTTGCTTGATGGCACTCATTTTTTGGCACACGAACAAAAACACGACAGGTGTCAACCCTTAGCTAATACAAAACTGATACACAAGACTGGGAGGAATCACGTGGGACTCTAAAAAAAAAAAAACGAATTCTGACCGCAAAATGATACCCGATAGCGTAAAGCAAAAGGAATCCCACTGTGGGCTCTTTTATGTGTTTCTTTGATCTTCCCTTGCTTACAATGTGCAAATAAAATTGAATCCAGACTGAAACTTTGGAACTCGTTGCTGCCCCCTTTGTGATCTGCATTTTCTTTGGTTGTAGGATCGAAAGAGATGGATTCAGATTTAAAAAGTGGCATGGATCTTACAAAAAACTAAAATCTAAATAATTCAGGAGTGATAGATACATGTAGGAAATTCAATCTTGCAAAGATGAAAATCTAAAATAATTCAAGAGTGATATATGCATGTAGGGAATTCGGTCCTGCATAGATTAAATAAAATCTAAATAATTCAGGAGTAATAGAGTTTCTCGACCAAACATATGTTCTGCATTTTGTATCTTGAGTGTGGTGTATCACAACAATTACATTGTTATCATGTAGCTAGCTAGCTTAGGACTTGTTTGTGTTCATATAACTATAGTTAGGTATTGGCCTTATTCAGACGCATGCAGGGACTGTTTAATGTTCATAAACTATTGTTTTCCCATGGATTCATTACTGATCCATTGTTATTTGGCAACTAATATATTAAAAGCATTTTTCTGCTATAGAGTAATAGAATAAAAATCAGTATTGAAGTCCAAAGGAGATACTAAAACGAATCAAAGCATGCTTGATGTTCTCATATGCCCATTTGATCAAGTAAGAAAAATGCAATTCAAAAGGCATTTTCATATTTGTGTTGTGTATATTTTACCTTCAACTTAATATTATTCTTGATATTCTGGCTTTTCCTAGGTTATGTCCTGAGTTTTGGCACGACCTAACAGAGAGGTTTGGAAAAAGCTCAAAAAGCAATATTTTCACAAATGAACACGACATGCATGAGTTCAGTATACAACTCAATGATCGATAAACCTTCTATTTCCCCGTTTGCTTAAGTTAAATTTTACAACTAAATTGTATCTTTGGAAAAGGTCATAATGGGTCTCGATAAGCATACCCAGGAAGCAGGGACAAATGTTGTTATGGATCTTGAAACATATACAAATGAAAATGAAAACCAGGTAATTGATTGGGTTTGTTGTTAAAATTGTCAATTACTGTATAATATGCTGAATTCTGAAAATGACATGATTTTTTCAACAGGCAATGACATGCTGCTTTACACAAGTTCTTACACAAGGTGATCATGGCATTGAGGTAATTGTGTTATGATTCAAAAACTAAAAATTTCATAAACAACATGAGTTCTGTTCTACCACGTATGTATCTTATTTTTCAGAATTCAATGCACTTGACTACAAGCAGATTTGAAGATTCAATTGGAGGAATAAAAAGTGTTAAAATGAATGGGGCACATACGAGAGGTGATGTTGGGCTGCACGAGATAGTTATTTGATCATCATGTCCTTACATCTCAATAAAGAGCTAGTCCCACTCATCATGGGTTGTGCGTGATAACTATCCTATCGTCACATTTAGTGAACACCAGGAACACATGATTGAAGCCCATGTTCCATTTCTACCAACGTGTTTCCTATGCAAGCTCGTGTTTTTGCCACCGGTTGCTGTGTTTTTGTTGTGACTATAATGACTAGTGATTCTGAGTCGTGTTGTGTGGTCTGAGGCTCAATGAAGAGAGCATAAGCATTTGCTGTGTTTTTGTTGTGACTGTAATGACTAGTGATTCAAGCATTAGATGAACACATAGGGGCACATGATATAGGAATGATTATTCTCTGTCATTGTTTTTCTCAGTTTCTCGTAATAATATGTATAACTTCTCCATTTCTTACTCTGTCTCATACGTTATTTAGACCGTTTGGTATGAGTTCACCTGATTGCGCTGTTTCAATGTCCTTGCATCCATTAGTACGTACTACATTCTATGGTACAACGGGTTGGGGTATTACTTATGATGGCCGGACGTCCTCACGTTCAATAAATGGGCAAATGATGATAAAGTGCCACATGTGATGCACGGTACATAAACTAAACAACATGCATGTTTCATTGAGCACCTTAACTGAAAATTGATTGACGTGGTGTGGTATACAGTGCGTTCAATCATCAAATGATGTGATGAAGTACACTATTGAAATTGAGAATGTGTATTGAAGCGGAGGCGGAGAAATTTCCTTCTTTGAAGACGCGCCAGCTTTGACTGAGCACACTCGCATGTCCAGGCACTCTGGCGCGTGGCAGAACATAGCAAAGGAGGCTCCTCCTCCCACCATCAAGGTTTCAAAAACCGACGAAAAGCACTAGACAACTACGAAAACTAGTGAAATCTGTCCGGATTGGCTAGAAAAACTGCTCGGTTTGCATCCAAAACCGGACTTATCTATTGTAGCAATTTCGAAAACCGTTTGGTTTTACCTGTTTACCGAATTGTTTTTCTCGGTTTCGTAAACTGATGGGTTTGCTGATTTTTAATCCCTGCCCACCACGTGAATCCATGGGTGATTTATGCTGGATTTTATCACACTGCAGGACCAGGACAAGCTGAAATAAAGAAACGCTTGGACTGTTAGCTTCCACGTCGCCTGCTCCAGACCCACGGAGCGATTTTTCCTCCATCTCCAGAGCTTCCCTGGAAATTATAGAGCCATTCGCGTGTCCACGAACACTTGTACCTGCAACATACTATAGCCCAGTCATGCACTCAGCCGCCAACCGGCCCATTAATTGATGGCAACCAATGCTAAATGAACACAGGCTCAGCCCCATGCACAGCGATAATTTCAGTGTAAAATACGGTTCAATTAAACGGGTGCGGTGGAGCCCACGAGACTTGCTGTTCCATTGTACAGCATGAGTTTCAGCGATGAAAAAGACAGTTCAACTGTGCTAAGATTTGTATTCAAAGCTCAACAGCAACACGCCACCGGCACCATTACCACATCCAATTTGGCGCTATTTCTGTACCTGCAATGCTTAATTGTGAAAGTGCCGAGAGAGTTTGTATAAATACAGTACATCTGCAAGTAACCACTCATCAGCTCATCGGAGACTGATTCCCCATCCATCGGTGGTGACACAAGCCAGCCAAGATGTATGTGACAACTGCTGCACTCCGAAAGTATGATGCCTTCACCCGGCTGACAGGGGCCAAGCCACAGCGACGACCCTTTCTGGACCTACACACTCGCCGGCGCCGGCGCCGTGGTATCAATCTTACAAACCTGAACGTGTGTGTGAATTTATCTAGTATTTTTTTTGGGCTTAATGTCTCTTCAATTGAATTGCCTTCCTCTTTCAATTTGCATCCAAATTAACGGCAACATAGCTTCTTCAGAACTCACAAGGGCAATTTAGTACTCCCTCTGTTTTTAAATATATGACACCGTTGATTTTTTTGTTAAACTTTGACCAACAATATATATGTAAATAATTAGTTTTCTAACGTGAAATGGATATTGTTGGATCTATCATAAAAACACTTTAAGATTAACTGACACATTTAGCTATTTACATAAATATTTGTGAATAGACGTATGGTCAAAGTAACAAAAAAAAAATCAACGGTGCCATATATTTAAAAACGGAGGGAGTAGTATAAATTCTCGTACCTTAGTTTGATTGCTAATTGGCCAAATATGGTCCGAAAAGAAGTGACAACTGAACTTGACAAGTCGCCATCCTTTTCTGGGATAGAAATTAATTATATAGTCCGTGGATATTACAAATGTCATAGTTGTATAACAAATACATGTAACGTACTTTGATCTTAATCGCGCTGGTAGTTTGTGGCATATTTATGTGACATGAAAGTTCTTCTTTGCCTTACGAGAAACGCAAATATGCCACAAACTACCAGCGCGATTAAGATCAAAGTACGTTACATGTATTTGTTATACAACTATGACATTTTGTAATATCCATGGACATTGATCTCACATAAATATGCCTTTTTTTATCATTCGTAGGATGCATAATGAGGTTAGCAAATGGAGACATCTTGGCTCCAGGATCTCGGGAACCCCTTGGTCAAACGAAGGTGCGTAAAAATAAAAACAAGAAACTCATACTATCAATGTGCAAAATCGTTATGACCTACTTATAAGGAATATTATTTTAGAATTCAATGCAAGACAACAAGAAGTATGAACCAAGAGAGGTTCTAGAAATGACTCATTACATCAGAGCAATGCTGAAGTCCATGGGTGATGGTGTGATCAACGCCTCGGCTTATGACACAGCATGGGTTGCGCTTGTGAAAGACCTAGATGGGGGTGATGGCCCCCAATTCCCCAAAAGCATTGACTGGATCATCCAAAATCAGTTACCAGATGGTTCGTGGGGTGATGAAACTTTTTATTTGGTTCAAGACCGGATTATCAATACCCTAGCCTGCATTATCACACTGAGATCATGGAACATTCACATTGACAAGTGCAACAAAGGTACATTCGTACTGCGTTACTGTATTATCACCACAATATAACACAAGCGTATATACCTCTACTATTGGTAAAAAATAATAATATTGTTAACATTGAGTACTACCTCTGTCCCCAAAAGAATGGCATTCTAACTTTAATTTATCCTAAGTCAAACTATTTTAAGTTTGGCCAAACTTTTATAAAAACTATGTATATTTGTGGTAACAAATAAGTCATTAGATTCATTATGAAATACATTTTTATCTTACGGCTATTAGGTGCCATAAATATTAAAATTATTCTCTATAAATATAGTTAAACTTAGAAATCTTAACACCGTTGGTGCTGAAATGTTCTATCTTCCACTTGTGCTCGACTAGTTCTATGCGGCGGATTTTCAAATGAACTGGATGCCACATTCTTTAAAAGAGAAAACCAAGATATATATGAGACTCTTCAAAGAATTTATATATAATGGTTTAACACCATAACAATCTGTGTGCAATCAACTCCTATGATCTCTCTCTATACATGATATAACGGATGAACCTAACTGAAAACCGTATTTGATAAACTCTAATGGCAGACAGCTTTGATCGTCGAAGTTTTTTCCTCACCTTTTATGTGTTTAGCTTGGCTGGCTCTAGGTCATGGCTGACATGTCCTGCCTTGGACCCAGTATAGGTCAGTCAATTATCCATGTATCATCAACTTCTCTAATAATCTGGAGGATCAGGAAATTCATCATAGCCCTGATTAATAGGATCAAGTAGGAATTTTAGTAGGCTAGCAGCCAGCGAGATCATATTATTGCTAGCTTCTAACGTCGCTTCCTTTCGTGTTAACAATATAAATATTTTCATATAATAACATGACACGTTGTATGCGTGAAGCCTTGTTTTAAGTAAGGTTATCAGAGATTTGTTGTGGCCTATGATAGCCGTTAATACGGGTGTGTTTTATAGCAGTGTGTGTAAGTATATATGGTGTTAGAGTATGAATGTCATTCAATCTAACGCCCAGATTTTTATAATTAACTATATATACACAATCTAAGATTATCAAATTTATTTATTTATTCAGGTCTCTCATTTATTCATAAAAATCTTGGGAGGATAACTGAGGATGGTGAGGACTGGATGTTAAACGGTTTTGAAACAATCTTCCCCACACTACTACAAATGGCCAAGGGTGTAGGCCTCGACATGCCTTATGATGATGCCTCCTTGCAAGTGATATATGCGAAAAGAGATCTAAAGCTGAGCAAGCATACATTATTACATCTCTTGTTTCATCCATAGAGTTTGATTAGTACTCCTCGATTTGTGTTCAGAACCGTCTAAAAGAAAAGATTTGTGTGTCGGAATACAAAATTACTCCACATCCACCCCATCTACCAACAGGGGAATGTTTTAGGAGCTGCAATAGAAAGAATAATTTACGCCTGCTAGACCTCAGATTTTCTGTCACGATTTTCGCTTTGCAGGATCCTAACGGTATGGATGGCATGTGTAGCATTTAAATATTTGACCAATTGGTCTGTATATTATACCATTTACAGGATTCCTAGAGATTTATTGCACACCGTGCCAACAACTTTGCTTCTTAGCATCGAGGGAATGACAGGTTTAGACTGGAGAAAGCTATTTAAGCTCCAGTGTTCAGATGGCTCCTTCATGTCATCACCTGCGCCAACAGCTTATGCTCTTATGCAAACTGGCGACAAGAAATGCCTCGAATTCCTTGATGCAATCATCAATAAGTTCAATGGTGGAGGTAAAAGTTAAGATACATTGAAGCATATATTTGAATACAGTATATACTAATTCATGGATATAGATTAATGATTACAAAACCTCAAGTACTTCAAATAAAAATTAATCATAATAAAAAAATGGACCTGCATGGGGTACTAACGCACCTGGGGCTTTGTGAGATAGAGGAGAAGGATCTCTCACGTAGATCCAAAATGCCCCTAAACCACTGCCCCACGCCCTTACACAACGGGTCAAAGCCCACATGAGATGACAAGGACCGGCAATACGCTGTAGCCTACAACCAATGATAACACCATAGACCTATGCTTTAGTGTGGAGGCAAGCAAGGGGCTTTTTTACCAAGTCCAAAAATCCGCTTCTGCTGGAAATTGATCCTGAGTCCCTGGGATGATACTCGGACACATTGTATCTTAGCCATTCAACCAAGGGTCCTTTCGCAAAACTTAATCACAATAATAAAGAAAAAAATGAGGACCTACTATTTAAACTACAAAAACTGTTACCCAAGTCCAGATGCAATTTGCTAGATTAACTATGCTAATTTAGTGCATCTATATTTTTGTTGTAATTTTTAGATGCATCCTTTGTGGTGCTACCAATGTTCCACAGAAAGAGTTCTCCTTCCTCAGCCAACTTTTGGAAGACTTCTGATGCATATAGGAAATATTTATCCGTTTCTCTATGACATTTTTTATTGAAATCTTTGGTCATGTTTTCATTAATTTCATTTCAGTACCCTTTACCTATCCTCTTGATATTTTCACACGTTTATGGGCTGTTGATCGGTTGGAGCGACTAGGCATTTCGAGGCACTTCGTAAGTGAAATCAGGGAGTACTTAGATTATTCCTACAGGTAACACTCAACCAACTTAAACTCATCTACCGGTATGTTTTTATTTAAGTGGTTGCTGACGAGATAAATTCTGTGAATAACAGTTATTGGACTCAAGAAGGTTTACCTGCGACTAGGCACTCTCAGCTTAATGATATTGATGACATGGCCATGGGCTTTCGCCTCCTCCGATTACATGGCTACCATGTCTCATCAAGTAAGTATCACGGACACGTATTATTTTTAAAAGTTTTTATATTTATACATAGGCATGGAAGAGGCGAATTTGTTTGCCTCCAATGATTTACAAAGCACGTTTACCTTTTTATTTTTCTAAGACCATATAACACTGGAAAATAATGTATAATTTTATTCAACCCTAATTACTTAAAAATAATAATAATGACGAATCAGGTAATGAAATGTGATATAAACGGATGCTGGAACATCAAAAAGGAAAGAACGAAAGGGAGAATCTCGAATTTGGGGAAGCGTTCGGTTAGATACATCAGCATGTATATTTTTTAGTCCTTTCACTTTACTTCTTTACATTTCTTATTCCACCCCCTTCACATATTAAAATTTAAACCTTCAATTCTGACGATATATGACTTTTATTGATACAAAATTCATATAATTAGATTTATATTTCAGTGCACATTTACATCATTATGTTTTGTTTCTAGTATCTATGATACCCCATCCATTTTAAAATATATGACACCGTTGACTTTTTCGTTAAACTTCATCCACCAATATATATTTAACCAATTAGTTACCTAACGTGAAATGAATGTGATTGGATCTATCATCAAAAACACTTTAACATTAACTTATATGTTTACCTATTTGAATAAACATTTATATATAAGACGAATGGTCAAGGTAACGAAAAAAGTCAATGGGGTGTTATATATTTAAAACCGGAGGGAGGATATGATAAGAGAAATATATGATAAATCAAAATAATGATTATGTACCATACCAAGCCAAACAGAACCATATGCATCATTCAAGTAAAATGTGTAATTATCTGTATGCAATTTGAATGAAAATATATGTGCATTAACTTCAATACATGCACATATATGACCCTCACTTTTGTAAGACATCTTAGTAAAAAATGTGTAATTATCTGTATGCAATTTGAATGAAAATATTTGACTACATCATGCTAAAGTGATAAAAAAAATATACCATTGGCACCACATATATAAATCATTTTCAACAAAATTTTATACGAAAATGGTCACAACAAGACAATTTCACAAAAAATCCACAAATGGTTTGTGGGCTATAAGTATAATAATATGCTGGGAGCATTGTGCACGTGGGAGAGGGTATGAAGAAGCACAACAATTTCATTCTTCGTTGATCTGCTCTATCGTAAAGCACTGTTGCTGGCCTCTCCATAAATTTTCAGAAACAAAAGGTCAGCACTGCAATAAGATTAATAAGAGATAATTGCATGAGTGCCCCTACTTTGTATCTCAATTATGAATTTACCCTCGTTTTTTCAACTTTGCACCATTGCCCCTGTTTTGACCAAGTTTGTTGCACCACTGCCCCTACTTTGATGGCAAAATGGTAATTTTTTTCATCAAAATAGGGGCAACGATGCAACAACTTGGAGGAAAACAAGGGCAACGGTGCAAAGTTGAAAAAATAAGGGCAAACTCATAGTTAAGACTCAAAACAGGGGTAACCATGCCCCTATTTTCAGAAACAAAAGGTCAGCACTGCAATAAGATTAATAATGGTATAGGTTGGTAATTTAGAAAAGTTATGAGAACATTTTGCTCAAGGTAGTCCGAAATTAAAGGTACCACCTTGATTGAAATTTTATTATAATAATATATAGGTGTATTCAAGCATTTCGAAAGGGACGGCGAGTTCGTGTGCTATCCAGGGCAATGGAACCAATCGGTCACAGCGATGTACAATCTGTACCGTGCTACTCAAGTTTCCTTCCCCGGCGAGGATGAGCTTGAGCGGGCCAATGTTTACTGTCATGCGTTCCTTGACGAGAGGTGTGCTTCTGGCAATCTGAAGGACAAAGTGGGTCATCCCGAAGGATTTGCCTGGCGAGGTACAAACGTTCATGTACTAAATTCAGTTGAGGACCCAAACTTGGTTAGACAGACCTCACGACAGCAAACCTAACTAACTGAGCTTATCAGTTCCTTTTATACATCATCGCAAAAATAATAATAAAATTTTCCTCTTATACATGCATGTTGTTACCAGGTTAGGTGCGCACTAGAATTCCCTTGGAAAGCAAGCTTACCGCGGATCCAAACAAGGATGTACCTAGAGCAGTATGGTGGCAGCGCCGATGTCTGGATCGGGAAGGTCCTCTACTGGTCAGCTAGCTATGTATATTTAATTTCTAAATTCTTAGCTTTCTTACTGTTCTTGGATGGTATAAAAATTATAACTTTATACCAAATTTTAGTGCCCGTGTACCACTTTTCAGCGCTATCCACCTTATAATTAATAATGGTACCACTTGATACCACCCCAAAGATGACAAAAAGGGCTCTTGAATTCAAATCACGACCCACTCTTAGCTTCCACAACTCGACTGTTTTGCAGGATGCCCGTTGTCTGCAACGATCTGTATCTGGAGACAGCGAAAGCAGATTTCAGCAACTTCCAGAAGCTCTGCCGACTCGAGTGGCATGGCCTCAGAATGTGAGCATACTTCACTAACTAGCTGCCTGGATTTCCAAATTTCAGTTACAACTCTTCTGAAAAGTGCTTAGTTACTGTCGTTATCTGCAGGTGGCTGGACAACAACAACCTTCAAGGATGTTATGTCACTGCAAATAGAGCATTGAGAGCCTACTTCCTGGCTGCAGCCAACATCTTCGAGCCGGACCGAGCAGAGGAGAGCCTCGCCTGGGCGCGCACGGCGATGCTTGCGGAGGCTATTTCCTGTTACCTGCATAACAGTGCTTGTCCGGACAAGAAGAGGGAACGGTTCATTTTTCAGCTCGAGAATCATGGTTGCTATGAGCTACCTAGGTTGAGATCAGCGTGGTTCTCTCTAATTTTCAAATAAAGAGTTCTGAAATTAGTACATTCAGCATTGTTTTATTGTTTCCCCATAAACATTCTGGTTTCACTTCTCAATGTAGCACGTCTATTCAATGCAGAGGAGAGGAGGATCAGACAGAGAAAGCCCTGTTATGTGCACTATATGACCTGTTGGACCTACCGTCATCTGAGAATGCCACTCGCAGTCTTCGTGACGCTGTAAGATGCAGTAAATACCCTACGATCAAATGGATTATGATACAATTCTACTAGCTTTTGTTATTAGCCACATTTTTTTCTTTCTTCTTTTGCAAAACAAAGTCACTATATTTCAACCAGAGGATGTTACCATTTTCGAAAATGGTAATGCAACTGAGATTTTTTCTATTTTTGTATCAAGTGGAAGCAATGGTTCATGTCGATGACCGCTAAGGGAAACCATGAATCATGGAAAGGGGACACTGCGTTATTGTTGGTTCGCGCGGTAGAGATCTGTTCAGGAAGGCATAGTTTGTTGGAGAAGAATGCGATATACTGTTTGGAGCATACCCAGCTTGAGCGGCTCACCTCTTTAATCTGTGGCAAACTGACTTCTAGAGTTTCTGCTCAGGTATTGGCATGCATTGTCACAAAACTACAACCTTTTTGAAATGTATGTTACTAACCAATCTATTAAAACACGATCAATCAGAATGGAGCAAACATGGACAACACAACAGACGGTCAAGTGAACTTGGAGATGCAGGAACTAGCCCAGTGTGTTTTTCAGAGCTGCAAATCTATCAACTGGATGACAAGGCAGACATTTCTCCATGTTGCAAAAAGCTACTGCTACGTCTCTCATTGCTCACCTGAAACAATTGATAGTCACATCTCCAAGGTCATTTTTGAGGATGTCAACTAGTGTCCCTGGCTCTAATTCTACTACACTGATGTAATAAAGCAATCATCAGAGGAATTAATGTTTCAATGGTCAATATTCATTTTTACATGTACTAATACTATCAATAAATAATATAATATAAACGTATTGTTGCACGTCCTGACGATCGCGTGATTTTTTAGGATGGTGTAGAGATACATCAGGGGGCCATCTGAACTCCCTCTGTTCCATTTTCTTTTTCTTTTTTTTTTATAAAAAAACTCCCTGTCAGATGCTTTAGAATTCAGCCTCTTCATAGCAGCCGTAGTGAGTCTCAAAACCGAACCGTCGTCCCACCTGGCGGTTCGGTAATCGAACAGACCACACTGCGGAAGTCGAACAGAGCGAAGCCTGTGAAAATTCGACGCTCAAACTAGCGTCGAACCATGGCGAATTAAAAATACTATCGGGAGGTCCTCGCTTCTGCCGCTTGGGAAAGTAGTGCTGTTATGGAGAGGAGGGAAGAGATTTTATATTCCAATGTGGGTCCCACAAATCGACGTTTACACTGCGGCTATCGAACCATAGCTGGGTTCGATTTCTCCACAGTTCACCGGTCGAACACACACTGCTGATGCTCGCCTCTTCATGCCGTTTGTGTAAACCAATATAGAAAATACAATATTTATAGATGCCTTTGGTAATCCCCACCGTTGTAGATGGGTTTTGCGATCTTGTAGAAAACTGATGAAAATTTACCGGCCATTTTAGGAGGTGCAATGTTTAGAGCAACAAGGAGTAAATGCACGCGGTAGAGCTAAGGGCACCAGCAACACTAGTACGCACCGAAGGACGACAGTTCGGTTCGACTTTCCTTGGTTCGATCGCCGTAATGTGTATAGGTCCTACAACTGACTAAAGGACTCATTTTTCTTCTCTCTCTCTCTCTCTCTCCTGTTTCTGCGCGCTATGGATAAGAAGCTCCACAGCCAGAAACATTATTTTATTTGGCACGATGTAGCTTGGTTCGAACCAAGTTTGGAGTGCGATTTTGGGTTTTGACACCTACGGTTCGGTTCGGGCAACGTGCCTGGTTCGATTTCCATTCCTCTCGATTCGCTGTTCAGCAACGTTATGGCTGCTCTAAGAGCCTAAGATGCTTTCAACATCGGGTAGAGAAAGAAAAAGAGAAGATATGAAATTGCACGTTTCATTGTTACAATGATGTAACACCCAACGTTTTTTATCTTTAATTTAGCCAACCATAACCTTTACTATGACTTGACTTTTGGGGTTCCTAGTTATTTGTTTATTTAGAAGGTGAACCTAAGAGGCAGTCCTACCTATTGGTGGGCGCCATCGAGAAGGAAAGAAGGGAGAGGAGAAAGAGAAGAATTGTGGGGGAACAACTCATTTATATTGATGCTAGTGGCGAGTCCAGGTTTGAGCCTTAGGGTAGGTCGGAAACTAAGTTGGCTCATGGGGGTGGGCCGCGGCTCTCATGTCCACCCTACTGGACTCGCCACTGGTTGATGCCCTCCTCGACGATGGAGATCAAGGTTTAACTTTGGTGTTCTCCTCTCTGTTTTGGGAGGATTATTAGAATGTGCTCAGTGGTGATTCCGTTGCTCTTATAAGAGCCCACTCGAATTACCCTTGTTTTGGTTTTCAGTGTTGTCGTGGTATGAGCACTATGGCAGATGGGGGCCTGTCACGGCCTCCCTTGAGATTCGGAGAGGATCGAACGGTTCTTCATGTTCTCGGTTGTGGGCTGTGAAAGAGTTGATGAAGATGAAAAGGAAGAACAGGGAATTTACCCAGGTTCGGGCCACCCGAAGGTGTAAAACCCTACGTCCTGCTTGTCTGATATTGCTCAAGAGTTGGTCCCCTTCTACATGTACAAGGCACTCCCCTTTTATAGCCCAAGGGGAGGCCGGACCTGTTCATGGGCCGTTACAAGGGAGCGTGGACTTAAAGACCGGGATCCTACCGAGATCCTGGACGCACAATCGACTCTGCTCGCCTTTCGCGTTATGTCCCATCCGGTTAATGCCGTGTGCCGCCTGGGGAATCCGCGGACACCCTGTTAGGACCGGTCATTGGCTTCTGCCCTTCGGTCCAAAGCCTTCCTTCTCCTCTGCCTGGCGCGCCGCACGTCACCGCACGCGCCTCTGTCAGCTAGGATGGGAGCCCGCAGGGCTACAACAGGCACGGTCGCGTCAACTGTCGTAGCCTGCGTGCCCGTCCCTCGCATTGACACCCACCTGCCCGGTTGGGCACGCGCGCGCGTCTCCCATTGCGTGGTGGGGCCATCTGCGGGAATGGCTTGCAGACGCGAGCTGAGCGGGGGCCCCCTCCGCGCGGGATCCCGGATGTCTTATCCGTGGGGCGCGGACGCGCGCCAACCCTGGCCACGCATCGTCATCGTGTCTACCCCCGGGGCTTGCTTCCTGCTTTCCCTCGCCGGGAGCGCCACGCGGCGTATCCCCGTCTACCCCTGGAGGATAATGCGGATCCTATGGCCCACTTGTACCGCCCATCTTTCGTCCGCGGCGGACCCTCCGTAGGCCCGCCTTTCGGGAAGGGACACGCGTACTTTGCTTCTCGCCCATTGGTTGGCCGCGCCCTGGCTGGGCCGCGGCGGCTGCTTCAGGCCCACAGCCTTGTTGGGCCGTATCTGTTTGGGCGGGGAAATGGGGACCCTGGTTCCCAGTACACCGACAGGAGCCCCCGCCCCGGTCGCTGCCGAGTGGGCCGTCGGCAGTGATCGGGGCTCGCAATCAGTCTCTGTTGCCCGCTTCGGTTCGGTGCGCCATCTTTCCTCGGGAGACGAAGCGACGGGCTCCCGCGCGGTCGTGCGGCGCCGGTTCGTGGTGGTCGTGGTGGACTCGAGGGGACGCACGTCGCCCGAGGGGCGCCGTTTCGTCTGCCCGGTGCAGATAAAAGCTTTGCGGGGGAACGCTCACTTCTCCACTTCAACACACTTCCTGCGCGCCCTTCTCGCTTCTTGCTCCCTCCTTCCTTCCTGTTTCTTGCTAGGGTTCTTGTCCCATCTCCTCATGGCCGGCGGCCGAAGCTCCCGCCGTCGCCAGCGATCCTCTCCGGTGAACCCAGCCCCACCTTGCCGGCATCAACCGTTGTCTCCGAGGGGGATCTCGCACGGGTGCGGTTGCATCTGCCGTCCCTCGATGACGAGCAGTGGGTCGTCTTGCGCCCGGCAACCGCTCAGGTCGAGCCGCAACACGAGGGAGGGGAGATCGTGTCCTTCCTTCCCTTCGTGCTCGCCGACGCAGTGCCGCCTTTCTCGGACTTCCTCATGGAGGTCCTCTTGTGCTACAAGATCAAGTTGGCGCACCTCTACCCTAACTCCATCCTGATCCTTGCGGTGTTTGCGCACTTGTGCGAAGCCTTCGTGGGCGTGTACGCCAGCGTCCAGATCTTCCGCCGCTACTACCACCTTCGATCCTACGGGAGCGATCCCGTGGGGTGCGTCCGCTTCAGCCGGCGGAATGGCGAGGAGCAGTACATTGACTTTGATCCGGCGGCGAAGTGCAGCAACTGGAGGGCCAAATGGTTCTATCTCCGCGGCATGACCCCGTATCGCCGCTTCTCCTTCCCGAAGCATCTCCCCGAGGGGCCAACCTCGTTTTGGGAGGAGTTGCCCCCTCTGCTGCCCGAGTACCATGCGGTCATCGATCGCATCGCCGTTCTCCGCGCGTCCAATCTGACCGAAGGACTGGTGATCCACCACTTCCTTCACACAAGGACCGCTCCGCTACGCGCCCGTCCCAAGCCGAGCTGGTTGTACACCGACTTCACCTTCGAGGGACGCACGCGGCAAGGGGCCGGCTCCGATCTGACGCCAGAGGAGGTTAGGGAGGCCTTTCATTCTTTGACTGACCTCTATCCTCCCTCGGAGCTGAAGTTCCCCGACAGTGCCGAACCGCTCCACTAGAACCCCCGCCGCTGGCCAATTCTCAAGGAGATGCTGAGGCTGAACGCGGCCGGGGAGGTTCTTGTGACGCTGGCGGCACCGGAGGTGCCACTCCGCATTCCAGGCGCCGCGGCTCCGGGAGCGGGCGACCGACCCCGTCCCGACGATGCGGGGCCGTCCACTACGCCCCAGGACAAGGGGAAGGGGAAAGCCGCCCCCACTCCGCCGCCTTCTGACGACACGGCGGAGGGAGGAGGAGCCTTCGCGGCCGAGGATGCTGGCGAGGCGGCGAGCTCCAAACGAGGCCGGAGCCCCGCCCCTTCTCCAGTGGTGCTGGACTTGCCGAGCGTCGAGGCGGTTCCCCCGAGGTACAAGCGTCTCCGGAGGTATGCTTGATGCATCCTCCCTGCTTCCCCTTTCTCTTTTGTTGTCCGTTAGGGTTTTGTTTTGAACTTTTCGCGTTTTTCTTGTAGGGGTCCCCGTCCTGGCTCCGGCTGGCCAGCTTAGCCGGGCGCTGCTAAGGTTGATTCGCTGGCCGAGGGCGCTCGCCCACCGCCTGTCTCAGAGAGGGTGCGGACTCCTTCCCCTCCAAGGTCTCCTCCGGCTGCTGAACCCGCTGCGGAGCCCCGCGACCAGGCGGTGGGCGCGGGAGAGACTTCACCCCGCGTCCCGAGCCCGTCGGAGCCGGGAGAGGGCCGTGCCGCTATGTCGCCGGTGCGACGTGCTGGTGGGGCCCGTCACGCCGCTCTGCCCTTCCCGGAGCCGGCCCGGGGGACGGGCCTGCCGCGTGCGCGCGCGCCCTCCCCTACTCGAGCTTCTACATCAGGCCCGGCGAATCCTCCAAGGAGGCGGCCCTCCACCACGACGTCCGAGAGCGTCAGGGACCCCTTCGCTGCCGTCGAGGTGGTCACAGGGAGGGGCGCGCCGCTGCTGCCTGCCACCCGTTTGTTCGCCGAGGCGCACCGGGTGGCGACGTCTCTCCGTGGCGTCTTGGAAGCGGAGGAGGAGAGGCTGGCGAGGCGTGAGGCCGAGATTGCTACGGCCGAGGAGAAGTTTGAGCGCGCCCTGAAGCTGGCCAAGCTCCAGTATGATCATAAGATGGCCAAGCTCGACCGCGAGCGCGAGGTCTTGGAGGAGGCGCAGCGCGTGGCGGACAGGCATGAGAAGCGTTTGTCAAATCGCGAGCAATGCATCGCCCTCAGGGAAGACAAGGTCCAGCGCCGGGAGGACGCCGTGCAGGGGCGTGAGGCCGCAGTCCGACTCGTCGAGGATGACCTGGCACCCTGCATTCAAGAGCTGGAACGGCGCGAGTCCGCCCTGGCTACCCGGGAACAGGCTGCTCAACAGCACGACGCGGCGCTCTCCTCGCGTGAAGTAGGGCTGAACGCCCGTCGGGCCGAACTGCAACAGGAGGAGGAGCGTCTGCAGGGCATGTCGGCCCGCTTGGAGGAGGAGGCCAGTGATCAGGCCACCCGTGAGCATGCAATGGAGGCCGCATTCCGCGCCCAGGAAGCCGGCTTGGCGCAGCGCGAGGCAGATGCGGCGGCGGCCCTTGAAGAGGCGCGAAACATCGCCAGCCTGCAAGCCACCAGGGTCCGTGAGGAGGCCCTCAAGGAGTCCGAGGAAGCGCTCGCGCAGCACGCCCGACGCATCAAGGATCTGGAGGAGCGCGCCACCGGCTGGGGGTACCAGAAGGAGCGGTACTGCAGCCGGATCTGCGACCATGAGGCACAGGCGAAGGTGCAGGAGCTCGGCCTGAAGCTCGACGAGGCTGGGATCCCGCGTGATGCCGGTCTTGTGCCTGATCCCGCTGAAGCGCTTGTATGGCGCACCGAGTGCGCCCGTCTGACCGAAATGGCGCTGGACATCTTCCGCCGCATCAACCGAGGCTTGGAGGCGAGCGGCATGCGTCAGCTCGTCGTCTCGTCACAGGAGCCCACCGTCAGCGGCGTTCTCCTCGCCATGATGCCGCTGGCGGAGTTCTTCGACCGCCTGAACGACAGCGTGCGCGCGCGGTCCACCAACCAAGGTGAGGCGGCCATCCGGTTCGTCGCCGACGACCTGCTCACTCTCCTCCTGGAGCACGACAGCGAGTTCCCTCTCGACGAGCTCTTGCGCGAGCCAGAGAGCGAGGAGCTGCTGCGCTGGAAGCACCGCGTCCGGCCGATCGTCGACGAGCTGGTGAAGCTGTACGTTCCGGACCACGGCGAGGGGACTGCGGGCCCGTAATAAGGGGGAGGGACCCCCTTGTAATCTTCTTTTACTGTTTTCTTGCTGGACCTGGACTTGTGCCCATGTGTGGGCTTTTGAACTTTTGCACCTGCCACGACTGCCAGCCTCTGTGTGGCTGCTTATCCTTCATTTCCTCTATTCCTTTGTGTCGGTTGTTTGAGGGTTTGCTGCATTTGGGCCATTGCTTGGCGTTGGTGTTTGCGCTTTGACGGGGGCTCGGGGTCCTTTTTAGCTACAGTCTCGATCAGGGTTTCCTTTTCTGAGCGGTGTTTCTAGGATGATTGCCCATGCCTTTGGTCGTAGCGCTTAACCTTGGCCGTGGTTAGGCCACCGGTCCTTGAGCCGCGCCACGGGATGAGGGTAATCCATGCTGGGTACCATGATGGCATCCCCGGGCTCGGCGATTGGGGATGCAAGTGTCCCCATGGGCGAGCCCCTGACCCAGGGGTAGAATTTGCACAAGTGCTGGATATTCCATGCACTTCGTTCCGAGAAGCCGTCTTCCGACGTTAGCCGCACCGCGCCACCGCGCGATACTCTGGTTACGATGAAGGGGCCTTCCCACATGGGGGACAACTTGTCCTTGCCTTTGCGGTCAAGCGCGCGGCGTAGGACCAAGTCCCCGACTTCCAGGGAGCGAGGCCGTACTCGGGATTGGTGATAGCGCCGTAGGGTTTGCAGGTACCGGGCGTTCCGTAGGCTGGCGCGATGCCTGCATTCTTCGATGAAGTTGACGTCGTCCACCCAGTGCGCATCCTGCGTTGCCTCGTCGTACATCGCCACCCGGAGTCCTGCGTAGGCCACTTCCGCAGGCAGGACAGCCTCCGCGTCGTAGACCAAAAAGAAGGGTGTTTCCCCGGTAGCTCTGTTGACCGTGGTCCGGGTGGACCGTAGTACTGAGGGGAGCTCTTCCACCCAATGCTTGACGCGCTTCTTTAGGTGATCGAAGGACTTCGTCTTGAAGCCTTTCAAAATCTCCGCGTTGGCTCGTTCAGCCTGACCGTTGCTTTGCGGGTGCACGACAGAGGCGTAGCACACTGTGATTCCTACTTCTTCACAGTATTCTTCGAAATCGTGGCTCGTGAATTGTGAGCCGTTGTCGGTGATCAGGCGGTTAGGCACGTCGAACCGCGCGGTGATGCCACGCATGAATTTGACCGCCGAGTGCCTGTCAATGTTGATGACTGGTTCTTCCTCGATCCACTTGGTGAACTTGTCGACGGCCACGTACAGGAACCGGTATCCTCCCGTGGCCTTTGGAAAGGGGCCCACAATGTCCAACCCCCATACCGCGAAAGGCCACGACGGGGGGATGGTGTGGAGCCTTGAGACGGCAGATGTGTCTGCTTTGCGTGGTACTGGCACGCCTTGCAGCGACGAACTAGCTCGATAGCATCCGTGAGGGCCGTTGGCCAGTAGTAGCCCATTCGGAAGGCTTTCCCGGCCAATGTGCGGGAGGCCAAGTGGCTGCCGCACTCGCCCTCATGGATGTGAGCGAGGATTTCTTTACCCTGCTCTGTTGGGATGCATTTGAGGAGCACCCTGTTCGCCGCCCGGCGGTAGAGTTGCCCATCTACTAGGGCGTATCGCTTGGCCTGCCGGGCTAGGCGTTCCGCAGGTTCATCGTCCTCGGGTAGGGCGTCGCCGCGTAGGTAGGCTACGAGCTCGGCCATCCATGATGAGATTGGCTCATCGATCGGGAGCATTTGAGGCTCGGTTAGTGGCGGCTGGCCTGCGGGGGTGTCCGCGGGCGTCTCGGCCATTGTGGTGTCGACGGGGCCGTCGACGTTGGTTGCCGGGTCGGGGACTCTCGCGGAGGGCTGCTCTAGCTGTTTCACCAATGTACCGGCTGGTGGTGCTTTGCGAGAGGAGACCAGGCGCGACAAGGCGTCGGCTTCTTCGTTGTCGCACCGCTTGATGTGCTGTACATCGAACCCGAAGAAGTTCTTTTCCAGGCGTCGGACCTCCGCTAGGTACGCGGCCATTCGCGGGTCCGCGCATTGGTACTCCTTGTTGACCTGCCTTGCGACGAGCTGTGAGTCGCCCTTGGCGAGGAGTTTTTTGATTTCTTGCTCGGCGGCGATCCGCATTCCTGCGATCAAGCCTTCGTACTCCGCCATGTTATTTGTGGCCTTGAAATCTAGCTGGATCGTGTAGCGGAATTCTTCATTGGTTGGTGCTACCAGGTGCACTCCAGCGCCTGCACCTTGCAACGTGAGGGACCCGTCATAGAAAAGTGTCCAGTGGTCGTCGTCGCCTTCGCCGTCTTGGACTGGACACGACGTGAGCTCTTCACGCTCTTCCACAGTGCCGGGCGTCCATTCGGCCACGAACTCGGCGAGGGCGGTGCTCTTGACCGCGCTGGAGGTTGTGAACTCCAGCTCGAACTCTGACATCTCCACTGCCCATTTGACGATGCGCCCGGTGGCCTGTCGGTTCCGGAGAACTGTTTCCAAGGCGAAACCGGTGATCACTCGGATCGGGTGATCCTGAAAGTAGTGCCGCAACTTTCTTGACGCCATGAGGACTGCATAGAGGAGCTTTTGGACCTTTGGGTAGCATGTCTTTGCGTCTCACAAAACCTCGCTGACGAAGTAGACGGGGCGCTGCATCATGCATTTTCCTTCCGCGCCTTCAACTTCTACGGCCTCGACGCTTGTATCCCGGTGAGCAGCCCCCGGGTGTGTAGCCATCAGAGCCCCCAGGTTGATCGTGGGCATAGCCCCCGGTCGAGCCAAGCATGGTGTCATGGCCAGAGTTAGGGCCAGAGCCCCCGGGTCAGTTGTCGTCGGAGCCGGAGCCCCCGGGCCAGCCGTGGGCACAGCCCCGGAGCCCTCGACCGACTGTGGCGCTGCAGCCCCCGGGTGGGCCATTTGGTTGGCTAGCATCGGAGCCGGTGCCCCCGGGCCAGCTGTGGGCGCAGCCCCCGAGCCCCCGGCCGGCGGTGGCGCTGCAGCCCCTGGGTGGGCCATGTTGTTGGCTGGCGTCAGGGCCATAGCGCCCGGGCTAGTCGTGGGCGTAGCCCCCGAGCCTTCGGTCGAAGGTGGTGCTGCCGCTCCGGGGTGGGTCAAGCTGTTGTTGTCATTGACCCGTGTTCTGGAACGCCGGGAGGTTGCAGGTGCCCGTTCTTCGCGTTCTGCGACAAGGGCCGCGCTGACCACCGTGGGGGTCGCGGCAATCCATAGGAGGAGCTGTTCCTTTGACCGGGGCACGACCAAAATCGGTGGGGATGACAAATAGTGCTTGAGTTCAGTGAAGGCGGCCTCCGCTTCAGGGGTCCACCGGAACTTGCCCAATTGCTTTAGCAGTTTGAACAGGGGGAGGGCGCGTTCGCTCAGCCGGGTGATGAAGCGGCCAAGAGAGGCCATGCACCCTGTCAGCTTTTGGATATCTTTGAGGCGGGTGGGCGGGCGCATGTCTTCGATGGCCTGTATCTTGTCCGGGTTAGCTTCGATTCCTTGGTGTGAGACCAAGAAGCCGAGGAGCTTTCCCGCAGGGACCCCAAAGACACACTTTGCCGGGTTAAGCTTCACCCGTTTGAGGCGCAGGTTGTTGAAGGTTTGCTTCAAGTCTGCCAGCAGCGTCTCGCTTCGGAATGTCTTGATGATGATGTCATCAACATAAGCATCCACGTTCTTTCTCGGCTGCTCGCCGAGTGTTTCGCGCATAGCCCGCTGGAATGTGGGGCCCGCATTCTTCAAGCCGAAGGGCATGGTGATGTAGCAGTAGCACCCGGCCGTGGTCATGAAGGCCGTCTTTTCATCACCCTCTTTCGCCATGGGGATCTGGTGGTAGCCAGAGTTCGCGTCGAGCATGCAAAGCAGGTCGCAGCCCGCCGTGGAGTCAACCACTATGTCAATGCGTGGTAGAGGAAAAGGATCCTTGGGGCATGCTTTGTTGAGGTCGGTGTAATCGACACACATGCGGAGCTTCCCGTTGCTCTTTGGCACCACCACCGGGTTTGCCAACCACGTTGGGTGTAGGACTTCGCGTATGAAGCCGGCTTCGAGGAGTCGCCAGATTTCTTCTCGGATGAACAGCTCGCGCTCCGGTGCTTGGCGTCACGCCTTTTGCTTCACTGGTCTTGCAGTTGGATTGAACTTTAGTTTGTGGTCGATCACCTCCCTTGGTATCCCGGGCATATCAGATGGCTTCCACACGAAGACGTCTGCGTTTTCCCGAAGGAAGGCGATGAGCGTGTTTTCCTATTTGGGGTCGAGGTTGGCCCTGATAGTGACCGTCTTGGTTCCGTCGTCGTCAAGCGCAATCGCTTTGGTTTTCACTGGCTTCATGGCCGGTGCCTTTGGTCGCTTGGACGAGACCTTGGGTGGCTTCGGGGAATCGCTGAGGTCCGACGCCTCCTCCGCCGTGTTGGAGTTCTTTACGGTACACCGATATTTGGGTTAAAGAGTCTTGCAATGATATTACCAAATAGTCCACCACTAGCAATGGGTGCTAGAGATGTCCTATCGGCATTCCCATGATAAGAGGATCCGCAAGCGCACGGATAACCCGTTGTAGCATTTCACCCAGGAGTATTCCGGGGTATCGTGATTTATATTCTCCCAAAGGAAGACATGGTCAACAGTAGTACTTATGCTCAAGAGATTACAATGATAGACAAACCCACAATCCAATGCAGGGGTAAGTGATAAAGATATATAAGGGATAGTGTGACACACACAGAGGATTCCACTCTCAGATAAAAGGCGAGAGGCAAGTCTAGACAGGAGCTAAACTAACTAACGGGTGCTACTCCTAATGTACGTTACCATATAGCATACTAGGATTCTACCTACGTCAAGCTTACACTAGTGAGAGCTAAGAGCCTATGGCTAGAGATCATCGGGAGATCCGGTTTAGGCCTGGTCTGCCAGGCCACGCCGGCCTTTTGTATAAACTCATATGCCATTCCCGAACGTGGAGGATTACGGAAGGGTGGACAGGGCTATCACCACCTGCCACCTACCTCTACAAACCGTGGGGCACATGCACAAATAAGGATGGAAAGAGAACCTAGCACCATGCTAGCATCACTCGCCATAACTCTAGATCCCTCGAGGCACCCCGCAGGGCGGTAAACCTAGAGCTTCCCTTTCGGGACAATGAACCCGATATCTAGTCACAAACAACTAGCCAAACTAGTCTAAACCAGTCAAGGATCAAATCTAGTACTACGCTATGCATAAGCGTTCATCGCTCAAGAACAAGCGATGAACAACGAACGAATAAGAACGATCATTCTTAATCGGTGATCGAGTATGAACGAACGAAGAACGCCCGATGAATGCCCACGAACGTTCATCGACGAACAATGAACGAACATGAACGAACGACGAATGCTCATCCAAGAACACAACTAGATTAAGGATGAACAACATAAGCACACAACTACTATATGATAAACGATGAATCATTGATAAAGATCAAGTCTTACAAGAGAGGGATACAAGAACATACCCAACTCTCCAAGGGACTTGGGAGCACAAGGGCAGCCCACTACTTAGCCTAACTCTACCTAAACAGCTTCTAGCTCTAAGGTGAGGAGGAGGAGGGAATGAGCCTCAAGTGGTGTGTGTTCTCTAGGAGGGGGGTACCCCTTTATTTATAGACTTGGAGGTCGGTTCCTGAAGGCGGTTCCATAGATCGGTGGCATTAATTGCAGGTGGAACCGACCTCCAGAGGTCGGTGGCAAACCGCCATAGAAAGATGGGCCCAGGGGGCCACCAGAGCAGGTCGGCCGACCTGGGCATGGCCCCTCCTGGGCTGGGTCTTGGCAGGTTGGTCCCCCTTGGCCTGTAAGCCTCTGATCCAGGTGCATTGGCCTTTAGTTTATTCTGGGTTTTTGTTAATCTTGGCCTTTTATCTTGGAGTTGCATTCCTTCGGCAATCTTCGATTTATGGAAGTGTTGGATTCGATGCCTTGGGACATGGATGCACCTGGATATTCCCTGTTTTCCACCTGCACACTTACAATTAGAGGTACATGTGGAAATAGGTTATTCATAAATAAAATGCAAGTGAGGAGTGCCTTTACTTCCTTATTCATTGAGCTATGTGACGGTCGAAAGTATGATATAACGACCGTCAACACGCCGCCTTTTCCGCTGCCAGGATCAGTTCGGTGCAGGCGACCGCACTCTTGTAGTCCGCCCGGACGGTGATTACTCCTTTCGGGCCTGGCATCTTGAGGGAGAGGTAGGCGTAGTGGTCGCTTGCCATGAACTTGCTGAGCACGGGGCGCCCGATGATGGCATTATAGGGGAGGTCGATGTCCACCACGTCGAACACAACCTTCTCTGCGGAAGTTATCCTTGGTGCCGAAGGTAAGGGGCAGCGTGATGCGCCCGAGGGGCTTTGCCCGTCCTGGGAGAACACCGTGGAAAGGCCTCGAGGGTTCGAGGTCGGTCTTGCAGCCCTGCAGCGTCTCATACACTTTGGGGGTGATCAGGTTCATGCTTGCCCCTCCGTCGACTAGTGTACGGGAGACTTTCTTGTTGCAGATGGTTGGCGCCACGATGAGCGGTAGTCGGCTGTCCGAGTTGTCCGGTCCCACTAGGTCACCTTTGTCGAAGGTGATGGGCACGTCGGACCACTTCAAGGGACGTGTGGACGCTGTCCTTGCGCTGATCGCGCAAACTTCGCGCTGGAGGAGCTTAACTTGCCGCTTGGAAGTGATCGCCGAGGAGCCGCCGCAAATGACCGCGACGGTGTCTTCGTGGTCTTGAAATAGGAGGGCCTCCTCATCGCCATCTTCCTTGGCGGCTTTCTCGTTGGCCTCACGCTCTTCTTTGTGTTTCTTGTGCTTTTTGGCACTTGCTTCCCCCTGGCCACGCGTCGTCATCGCGTCTACCCCCGGGGCTTGCTTCCCGCTTTCCCGCGCCGGGAGCGCCACGCGTCGTGCCCCCGTCTACCCTCGGGGGATCACGCGGATCCTATGGCCCACTTGTACCGCCCGTCTTTCGTCCGCGGCGGACCCTCCGTGGGCCCGCCTTTCGGGAAGGGACACGCGTACTTTGCTTCTCGCCCATTGGTTGGCCGCGCCCTGGCTGGGCCGCGGCGGCTGCTTCAGGCCTACAACCTTGCTGGGCCGTATCTGTTTGTGCGGGGAAATGGGGACCCTGGTTCGCAGTACACCGACAAGTGTGTAGCAGATTTGAGCAATGTTTTGGGAAATTTCACAAACCCAGCAAAACTATGGCTTTATAGTCACAAACCCATCAAGTCTAGTGCATGTTTCACAAACTCATCAGTAATTTTGGGTGTTTATTCAAGAAGTCACCATATTCTTAACTCTTACCGTATCTCATACTCTGGTCACACATGTCAGATGCATACTCATCAATCGATTTCATATGTTTTACTATGCAACTCACATATGGACCACAGAATAAAATACGATATGTGTTAAAAATATGATGGTTTTTTTGAAACAATACCTTAAATTATTGGTGAGTTTGTGAAACATGCACTATATTTGGTGGGTTTGTGAGTATAAAGCTAAAGTTTTAGTGGGTTTGTGAAATTTACTCTAATGTCTTTGTTTTCTATTTTAGACCATGTTATAGAAATTAACAAAACATCAAACTTTTATGGGAGGCGTATATGACTTTTCGAGCTTTCCGACCTTATAAGTTAGGCCATGATCGGATATAATATCTGAGATTTAACCCTTTTTGAGGTTGACTGAATTTATGACTCACAATTCTGAGCAGTACCTGTTCAAGTGTAGATTAATCCCTTATAACTATAGATCTGGAACTTTCATCTACTGCAGTGTTGTTTTACTTTTGATAAGCTTTCCAGATTGGTGCCGTACATTTTCATAGGATCTGCAGCTGTTCTGCAGAAGCTATCAAATTGTCAATATAAAAGTTGACCAAAATGTAGTCCATCTTTTTTTTTCCTGGGAAACGAAACTTCTTTAATCTGTACAAATATTAGGATTTTTAGATGAAGGAAATAGGATAGAATATTGTATTAATGCCTCTATTAGGATTTTCACATTTTTGTAGGTGTTGTTTTCTCTATTTCAAGAAAATATAGTCTCATTCTACCTTTTATTTTGGGGATATTGCTTTCTTACCTTACTTTTATTTCCAGAAAATCAAGCTATGACGATTTCAAAAACAGTACTGTGGTGCCTGTTTTTAATTTTTAGCGCTTGTTTAGCTGCTGGTTCGGACATAGGAGATATTTACTCATGTATATGTTTTATTCGTATAATTTTCTGGTGCCGAGAATTCCTTATGATCAGATGGTGCATCTTTAGAGCATGATTAGTTCTTTCGAATGATGTAGCAATGTAGTCTAACGCTTTAATTTGTTATTTGAATTGCATGCACCTAATTTCAGAAAAACACTAGCCAGATAACCTAAATAACTGAAAGTACAAATTTTTCATGATGTATATATATGTTGTATCATATATTATGTCATTTTTAATGAAATCTGAAGCACATGAAGTTCATACATGCACTCTCTATTGTTTAGGTGAGTGTGAAGTATGATGGTGAGCCGGCCGACTGCTCGGCGACAAGAGGAAGGACACGACTCACGATTCATGTGAGGACGTTCCAGTCCATCAAAAGCAAACGAACAATTTGATGTAATAGAAATATTATTGATTACCTAAGTCCAAACATACATTTTTGAGGATAAAAACTGTTTTGAGTGTTGTCTCAAATCAAATTGGATGAGCTTAATCTTGACATTTGAAATGATTATTCAATTAGCAATCATTCATTCATTTGGGCACCATTGGATTTATGTCTTTGGTCTGGTCATGAACTACGAGCAGGCACCAGCTCGTGCAGCGACCGGAAGTCGTAAACCTGCAAGTAGAATAGTTGCGCTGCCTTGCACATGTTCCAGAAGATCTCTCTGAACAGTCTAGGAATAGGACTACTCTCTCGAAGCACCAGGCTTAGCAGTTGCCTCCTGGACGCCACCATGCGCCTCCATATCTCCTTTTCTGCAGCTTCAATGGAACCGCCATCACGAAGAGCGCACAAGAGGACACTGTTTATATACCCTTGGCTGCTCTCTTTCTTGTAAGTATGTAGATCGTTCAGGAGACGACCGCAGATGGACGTAAGCCTGAGCAGGTCATGGTAAGCAGGGTCACTGACCATGTTCTCCGAGATCTTGGGCCCCACAAGGTACAGTCCCGGTACCAAGATGGGATCCACTGCAAAGCTCAGATCCGCAGGGGGCATGTACTCTTCCATGGTTGGGACGTAGCTGTTCCTTCTCCATTCCACCTCTACCATGCTGGCCTTCAGAAGGTCAAGCCACTGCATGTACGTGCAGGAAATCAAAACTCAAAGTGACCTTCAGGAAATCGTAGGTGGATCAAGTGCTCATCAGTTAGTAGAAGATAGGTAGCCTTACAATCAGGGGCGGGCCCACTTGGGTTCAAAGGTATTCAACTGAATACCCATTATTTTTGACAAAAAAATTGTATATATAATGTATTGTAGGTTATATACATAAAAAACAAAAGAAAACACATGCTTTGGTTCAATTCTATCAAAGAAAGGCCCACCTGGACTCTCAACCCACCGGAGCCCATTAGAAATATTAGCCCACCACACCTCTGGTCATCAATTGATTCAGTTTTCAGCAAAGGTCTCACACGATCGTGAGTTCGCATCGCTCCATCAAGTTCTGAACTGCCCCGCTGCCAACCTGACTGCCTCCTCGCTGCCCAGAATTTCGATCGGGACTTCTGCCATCGTGTGCCGCCCAGGAAATCCAATCCAATTGGAATGGATTGCCATTGCCAATTCTGGCCATCGCGCCGCCCAAGACCCTTGCCCCGGCCTGCCGCCGTGCCGCGCCCGATCGCCGGCTGCTGCTCCATCAGGTAATTTGTCGCCCACCTTGCAAATTGAGATCAGTGGTAAACTGAATGTGTTATAATTTTGGTTATCTAATCTTTCAGTAGTCGAATGCAAAGATGCAAAACTGAAACTGTAAGTTACTTGGGCCACAACTTAATTCATCAAGAATCGAAAAGTTGTCCCTATAATCTGTAAGCTTTCGATATGTTGATCATTTACTACATCTATGTATGGAATAATTTCATGTTGAGATCAATTTTATGAATAATTAATGTCTGACACTCAATCATGTCTTACATATATCCATTATTTAGGGTGTCAAAAAAATTAGCGTTGTCAAAAAAAAATTGCCGGCATAAATTTTGAATACCCATAGTCTAAATCCTGAGCCCGCCACTGCTTACAATCTGAGCGATGTGGCCGATGACCTCGCGATTCTGCACCCCCGCAGCCTTTGCTCCGATCTGGCTGTTCGTTCTGTAAATGGCAGAGAACAGGATCTCTACTTGCTCGGAGCAGAACCCGATTTCAGTGTGCGCATCCCATCTGCAGCATCATCAGTAATTATCATTACAATCGACGAAACAACTTTGTTGATTGCGGATGAATCTCAAGAAAGGAAGGAGGCCGGATACTTCTCAATCAACGCGACAAGGTTCTCTAGCTCTTCTGTTGATCCTCCATCCTCAACGAAGTCGTCCATTGCAGTCGTCAGAAAGCAATTTTTGATCCATGCATCGCGGGCCGCAGGAAACTCTCGAGGGAATACAGTGGAAGCAAGGAAGGTGTAGATATTCAACGGAATCCTTCTTGAAAACTTGAGCTTGTCCAGTCCAACCTCTTTCCACCAGCTATTTGTTGCCAAAATATTAAAAGCATGAAGAGTGCATCGTCTTGAATTTGAACATGAGAACATGGAGCACCGAACACAGATAGACGTATACCTCTCTATGCAAGAAAGTTCTTGTTGGTGAAGAGATTGGGACAAAGAGAATTCTTCGTTGGCCAGTGCAAGAATATGATCTGTTGATTCTTCGTGGACCCTAATTCGTATCCATAGTTTGATAACCCTTTTTAGACGAATACATCTTGGAACTATTCAAAACTTATGATAGTACCACAGAATAGGGTATTCTGCCTTTAGTGATCAGGAACTCACAGGTATGCGGATTTTCGCATCTTAATGCTGTTGGTGCTGAAATGTTCTACGTTCCACTTGTGCTCGAGTAGTTCTAAGGTTGCAGAGTAGAAAGGCAACTTAAGAGAATATTCCACCTGAAAGAATGAAACGTTGCACCATGTTTAAATGGAACAATTCAACATAGGGACTTTGTGGTACTGTAGTTACCTCTTGGGTCATTAGTGATCTCGACAATCTATTCGAACTTAATTGCTGCTTCAGCAGTTTACTGGTCCATGAACCAATATTCTCTAGGGCCTGCTCTTCTTCCATGATACGTACTTGTGAAGCATTGTACAGTTCAAGTAAAGTTTTAGTATCAGTCAGATGGCCTTGAACTGAATTGTGGAATCTGGACTCTTCAGCAAAGTGAGAAAATACATCTGCATCAAAGTTTCACGTAGTTGATTAGCAACTCAACTCTAAACGGGGATAGAATGTACCCTCTCAGTCCACAAATATAGTTCCGTCTAGATTTGTCCTTAGTTAAACCTTTTAAACGTGACTCTCAATAACAAAAAAAAAAAGAGGGTAAAGAATGACAACATAAAAATGATGTTACAAATTAATCATGAAATAATTATCATAATATATAACTCTTTTGCTTGAAATAATATATTCATAGACAGAGAGAGTACTTAAGTAAGGTGCTCGTGTCCAACAAATACCTGAGGATACGTTATATCCATGCATACGCAGGATGCGGAATGCCAATGCACATGTCTCCGTGTCCATTATGATCTCTTCTTCTTTTTGCAGCCACGACCTGCAAACTCAAATATAGTCCTGACAAATGAGGTGAGCAGAATGCGTAGAAAATATGAAAACATATGTGAATGGGAGCAGTTACATGTATGCCATGTCCAGTATGCAGTTTATCTCCTGAGAAAAATGAGAAGATATTCCCATCTTTTCAAGGGTATGTACCATGCAAAGTTTTGAATACATGGTCATCGGATACGCTACTGGAACTGCAAACAATGATCATTGAGGTTAGGTTGACATGTAATCGCATCAACTTCCGCAATGATTTTTCTCGCAAAAAAAGAATTCCGCAATGATTTTTCTCGAAAAAAAATCCGCAATGATTTTAACATGGCAATGGTCACCGGGCACACCTGAGCTGCTAAACTTATTTCCAAGTAAGTCCAAGTACTTGAGTGCGTTAGTGTCTCGGCTGTGGATTGCCAAGGCTGAAGTTGCGGAAGGAGAGTTAAATAATGATCCATTCTTGCTTTGGTATGTCAGAAGCTGGTTCCAGTCATGTGTATCTCCTAATCCTTCTGCTATATATGCCATATATAAAAGCTTTTCTTTCTGAAGCCATGCTCCTGAGATCCATATATACCAGCCATTCGAACTCAGAATAGTAAAAAACGAAAAAATGAAACCCACATTTCGCAGTTTCTCTGTATTTGAATACATAGCTATAAAAATAAAGCAACAAGCAATTGTTTGAAACATTGTAAAACCTCACATACGATTTTTTTAGATAATGACCTCACATACGAATGAAAGTTAGAACGTCATGTAGTTGAATTTCTGCAGAGACGAACCTCTGTAACTCCATCTCTCTGAGCCGGAAGATTCCATCAAGGTCAGACTGTCTGATCGGAAATTCCAAACCCAACTCCATGCCAAACATAATCATGCCGGAAAAGATGATATTGAAGCCTATAGGAGTGTCACAATTTTCATCCGTTATGCATGATGAGTTGTTTCCGATGAAATGGAGACCTGGATGACATAAAACACCATTGTAAATGTACATCGAGAGGTAAAAATACAACTACATCGTGGTCTTCTTTCGGTGCTGATACCTTTCCTGATATGCTCGTCGCCAAGGTTCCATTTCTTTAGCGCTAGAATGCAGGCCAATGTGGAATTGATTGCGTCCTTGCCGAGGGAATAAGGGTCAAGATGGCCAAGGCCCCAGGAGCCGTCATCTTGCTGATTTTGCAGAATCCACTCCACAAAACGAGGGAAGCGCGGTGCCTGAGGAACACACTGTGCCGGCACCATCGAAACCCAAGCTGTATCGTACGAGGACGGCTGATGCTTCGCTCCTAGGAGTTGTACCCTGATCCTATCTTCCAGCTCCTTCGTGTGCTGTCGTCAAGGTGTCTCAAAGCCGAGCAGCTCAAATTTCTAAATAAGAATATATATAAGGAAGAAGGAATACCATGGCTCGATGGGAAATTTCGGTGCGTGATTCCCCCGGAATTTGAATCCCTGAGGACACATGTAGACAGTGATGTGAAGGTGACCTTGCAAAGAGTGAAAGAATAGGACCTGTTTGTTTCCATCTTGCCGACGCTAACTAATGAGGTGGAACGAGCTTGATTACCATGTTGCCGACGCTGAGCACGTATGGGCCGGTAGGTCTGTGGTAGTTTCTCGGTCGTTGGCCGCCAGAGCAATGCAACCGGTGGGAGAGCAGCGGTCGAGAACACCAGCTGCATTCTCTCTCTCTCTCTCTCTCTCTCTCTCTCGGATGAGTAGGTCTGTAGGGAGATGACTGTGTTCAATGTGCGTATATATTGGATGAGTAGAGATGGGTGCTGATCACAAACTTGCATTGAGTCGTACTGTACATTTTTTTTTAAGAGACGAGTCGTACTGTACATGCCACCACCCATCCAGACATCATTGCACATTAAACGTATTGCTACAGGCCCATGCGGCCGTGTTAGACGTTCTTGCACATTCAATATATTGCTGCAGGCCCATGTTAGACGTCCTTTGCACATTCAATTTATTTCTAGCATATGGTTCAGACCGATGTTAGACATCCTTACACGTTTAACGTATTTCGCATATGGTTCAGCCCCACGTTACATTTCTATCAACGTGATTTACATTAGAAAGTACCGATATGTGACTTTACTTTTTCTTTTATGCAGGCTGTTTTCAGATGAACATATTGGCTGCGGTTATGGGCATTGCTGCAGTGTGAGGAGACAAAGGACAAGATCCGGGCGGTGAGCTCATCGTTAGAAATTATTACGATGGAGCTCTTTGCTAATTACGGATGGAAATTCAATAATAGACTTTGTATCTCTTGATTTATTTTCTTCCTGTGAGATCAGCCATGAAGCTGAAATTTGTAATAATGAACAAAGGCTACGTGCGGCATGCAGAGGCCAGAACTATTTCCATTTTCTAAAAAAAAAAGTTATAGAAGAAATTGGCTCTGGAAGTGATCGGAACATTTGCTTTAGTCATTTTCATATGAGAAAATTGTAACCTCCCACCCAAACCCCAACCCCCCACACACACATAAATCACAAAGTTAACTTGTGGCAAATACCTACACACCAACAAGATATTGTTGCAAATACCCCCACCTACAGGGTATTGTTACAAAGCCACCGCAATATATATACACATGCTTAACCGATTCAATCTATTTTCATCGATTTGAAGTAGCCAATGGAGTTCTTATATAATATCCGTAATTTTGGTAATGTGTAGCAAAAGAATGGCTAATATCAAATACGCAGCTATCGGAACACTCTCCAATGTCACGGTATTTATACTATAGCCCCTTCTAAAACCATAGGGGAAGGTGAAAAAGCAAAAGAATTGCAATAGATCAATTAGTCATTTGAATGCTTTAACCTTGTATGCCATTACACCAGGGATGTGAACCCCCCCCCCCCCCCCCCCCCCCCCCCCAAAAAAAAAAAGAAGCAACAGATCATATTTTATACGCATTCTACTTATCTCATTTGTCAAGCTCATATTTGAATTTGCAGGTTGTGGCTGCAATTGATAAGAATATTTTGTTACAAATTCAGAATGTAAAAGGAACAAAACGTGGAAATAGAAAAGAAAAGGCTTAAGGTGTGGCAACAGTCGGCCCAATCACACGAGATAGTATCCATGTCGATGCATTTTTTGGCGATCCCAACAACAACAAGGGAGCAGCTTGGTTTTGCACGGGCCACCTTGGTAATTAAGCACACTTTGTGTGGGTGTACGCTTTCGGCCCAACGTCATCGTCCGAGGATCCTGGACCTGCGCCGACGCCGACTTCCCGGCGAGGACGAATGGCAGCGACTTTGAGGCGCGGGTGCAACTCTTGGAGTTCTTCCCTCCCGGAACAGCAGTGTGTTCTCGGCTTCGCGTGAAGCATTTGGTTGAATCCATGTAGCCGGTGCTCTTGATTGGGATTTCTTTTTCGAGATCGATTCAAATGGCTATGAGAGGATCCTTTTTCAGTTTTGCACCAGTCCGATCGAGGAATTGATTCATCTGGTATGTACGAGGATGCTGGGTATAGCTAATGAGTGCTTGTCCATCGTTTCTGATTCTTCACTACATTGTTAGAATTCAGGGTTAGCATAGTGTGATACGAATTTTCGAAGCTCTAGTTCCAGCATGTTCATGCCTAGAATTATACTCGATTTTAGAAGTATGAGAGAATTTTCATGTACGATGAGTTTAAGACAGACTAGTACACTACTTGGTTACAACTAAGGAACGGGCAGAAACCTGTACCAACCTTTCTCAGGGAAGAAGCCAGTTTTTCTTTTTCTGCTCCTCGATTCCCTTTAGAAAGGCAGCATAGCATTAATATATGTGAGAGTAATACGCTCCTAGAAATTATGATTCTGCAGCTATAAGATTAAAAGCTGGACATACAAATTAGTTATTATTTATTAACAATATTAATGTATATTTTACACTATGCACTTTAACAAGAGTTAATCTGTATTTATTTCCCCTTTGGGCCAAGTTTGAACTGTCCTGGACCTCCTGGTAGGTTTGTTTCCTATGCTAGAAAAAAAAACTCCTCTAGTTCGGGCAAGCAAGATTCTTAAATAGAATGAAAAATCTATTCCTCCTTGGAACTATAATTGTGTGTGAACTGCTGCGTTTTGTAGCCATATTAGAAATGTGCTTTATATTTCTGTAAGCACTGTCGACTCCAAAGGAAACCCATTCTGTTCAAAGCCATGAAAGATATCAAGATTCCAGTTTTGCCTCTCCTTCAGCAACTTTACACTAGCTGTGCATTAGTTGTTCAGAATAACTTCAATGATATTACTTCCCAAGAGAAACGTGTACATATATTTCATTTCATTTCCCCAATCATTAGCATCATGATGCATCTATCGCCGTCAGTTCACTTATGATCCGTGTGGTTATGGACAATCAGATCAGAACAGTACAAATGAGTGAAACATCATAGCGAGAAGAGTTTTAGTCAATTTTTGAAACTCGAACCCTTCAGCTTATCAACTCTCATAATTGCTTTGGAGGTTTTGGATAATCTGAAGGAACCAGATTCTGACGTAGGAAGGAGGAAACGTAACCTTCTTTCTCGAGGAATTATCAGATATAGTGTTGTATTTTTTTATTAACTTTCATCCAATTTCATGTGTGAATAAGCTATACCCTGAAATTTTGACTAGAGATCAGGTCACCTTTTTATCGTGCTCTTTTGGAACGTGGTCCGAGAGAATGTTTGTGGTTTGCGGTAAAGTGAAATATTCTTTCCTTTTGAACCACAAATATTCATATTTAACTTTATTCCACACCAGTTTTGGATGCATTCTCGATTCAGCAACTTGCCGAAAAATAGAGGGTAAAAATAGAAAAGGTCGCATCTAAAAGAATTGGCTTATTTGTAATGTTCTGAAATTTCTGCGCCTCCTCATGGTGTGAACCGGCCCTGATCTTCTTCACCTTGAATATGACGCTGCTTTTGGATTCATGTTTGACAGTTTTGCATGGCAGCTGTGGGAGCTGTCAAGATGCCGATGGCCAGATTGAGTGACTTATCAAGATAAAATTGTTTCCTGGGATTTGTTTAATGTATTTTCTAGTCAGGGAAAGAAAATACCAAAGTAAATTCATGAAGTTATTCTTGTCAAAGCAACAATTAGCTGATGTCATACTTTTATGAGCTGTTGAGATGTCCATTCAATGTTTCAGGCTATCACTCTTTTGACATCTGCCTCTTGATATTTGGTATTTGGTACAGGTTTCCCATGTCCTGTGAGGAAGAATATGTGCCGTCTTTCTTACGTAGGTTTGGCTGCCTAGTGCCTGCCAGGATTCAGGCTGAAGCTAAGTACTGTTCTTCCATGAACATTCCTCTGAACCTGCATGGGTTTTCTGAAAATAAAAACTTTGTTGAAATGGCAACAGGATCGCGGACTGTTACAGGTGTATGTAGCATGTACACAAAGCAGTGTGTGGCTATGGCATCTCAATTTTCTGTGGTCGGCATTCAGGAACTAGGAGTGAAGACGTTCGTCCCGTGAAGATGATACTGTATAATTTTCAGGATTCCAAAGGATGTTTTGGGTTAGTTCAGTATTACTGTCTGAACAGGACAGAAAATTACATAACTTGCAAAACAGGCACTGATACATAATCATGAGAAAAAAATCCTTTTGATTTTTTTGGTACTAATTCGCTATAATTTTATTGTCTCTTTAGTTCTATTATCCTTTTGATTAAATATTATATTTCTCCATAACTTAATTGCACTCTGTTCATATATAGTTTTAAAAACTGCCTTGCATAGATTCTAGCCCGCCCCCCCCCCCCCCCCCCCCCCCCAACCACACACACACACAAACCAACCAAATGGATTGTAACGGTTCTTCTGCCATTTTAAAACATGATTATTTTTTTTGTTTTGGAAGAAATAATCATGGTGAATAACTGAATCGGGTCTTTAGACATTGATATAAGCAATCACGGAATCCATGTCTCCATGGCAAGTACAGAGCACCAAGCGACAACAGTAGCGGCTTCTCCAAGCAGAAATTGAACAACGATGTCCACAGAAACAGCAATCTATCATTAGGACATATTTTATCGACACATTATCTTCGCAACCTTGGCCAGAGATTAGCATCACGTTAAATAGTTACCGGTCAAGTTTCTGATGCCACAAGCAAACTTGCAGCCAATTATTTGATCCTCATGACTGGCCGTGTTAGGTTGACCAAATGCAATTTCTTCTCCCTGGGTTGAGATAAAGGACAGGAGTATTTACACAAAAAATGTAAATGTTAGTACTTACACAAAAAAATGTAATACCCTTGTGCCTAATTTAGTACTTACACAAAAAAAACCCCTTAGCCTCGCCCTTATGATTGATGGAACACGAGTCGTTAACGCAAGAAAAAAAAAAGCAGTAAGCAAACGCAACAGAAAATTATTTGAGCAGAGACAGAAAAGGAAGAAGATTAATTATTCTGTATGCACATCCTGAATTCCAAGTACACAGTCCAAAATTTCGTGTATATCGTGTACACGTGCACCAAATTCCAACACGTTCCCATCTCGAATATAATGCGACCCCAACCACCGCCATGTCGCGGCACTAGATATATCTACGTCTCTTGCTGTATTTACAGAAAAAAAGAGAGGAGAAAGCGATTGCCTAACTCCTCCTACGTACTACATATTATTGCAAAGGATCTACCCCAAGAACTCATCAGCTCTGAATTTGCAACATGTGTCTAATAAGTAAATAGAATACCTATAAGATAAGAAAGTACAAAAATCTAATCTTTCCAATCAAATTCCTTCGCGTAGCTGAGTCACCATCTCGCAGAGCCCGTGCGGGCCTTGACGTCTCTCTCGCTCGCTCACGGGAATCTCACTGTTGTGACGGTGACCATGACCGGTGGGCCCGGCAGGAAGGTGACGCGTCCACTTCGGCTGTGTCGTTGCCGTCCGCGCGTGCCATCGTCACGCGGCACGGCCCCCTCGTCGTGTTGGTGTAGCTCAGCAGTGCGCCGCGCGCGGCGGTGTGCCGTTCGAACGTGGTGATCATCAGTGCCAGGCGCCGGCGAGCGCGAGGGACACGGCGGCGAGGGCGACGGCGCGGAGGAGGCGGGACGGCGGCCGCGCCCCGGCGGCGGCGGCGCCGAGCTGGTCGCCGCCGAGGTACACCATGCCCATGGTGTCGTTCATCAGCGGCAGGCCCGGCCCCTGCGGGCTCGACGACGACCCGGCCGACTTCACGCTGCAGGTACAAAAAAAAAAGAAAAGAAGAAGAAACAGATGCAGGTTAGCGATCGAATTGTTTGGCCTCAAGCGCTCGGAATTTTATGACGTACGTGCAGGTTTCAAAATCCGTGAGAAAATAACGAAAATCACATGGGGTTTCGTGTTACGCAACGATGGCCACGGACAAAGCTAAAGCGGCCGTCGCTGGCGCGTCGCGCGAGCCCGACGTCAGGGTTCGCGTAAGACGCCGACCTGCCGCGCGGACGGACGCGGCTCGGCAGCGTGTGCACGGTGCACCCAGGTGGGCAGGCGTCACCGTTGTTCTCGCAGCCAACGCGACACCACGCGGTTACCGGTGGCTGGCTCGTCCTCCTCGTCGGTGCGCGTCACCACTCAACCGCACCGCACTTTGTGTGGTCTCTCGCCGGCCGTGTTTTGTTTGACAACCCGGTCATGGACAAGGCGAGACGCCCAGATCCCAAAAGGAGCTTTCCTTTTCCTTTCCACGAGTCGTTTTCGTCTGGTTTTGACAGGATTTTTAGCTAATCTTCTGCCCGGCTGCTTCCTGATGCTTACGCACACCCTCCACTAATAAAATCGTTGCTTTTCGATCGGTCTCGCCACATTCATGACCAAGAAAGAAAGAAACATAAACGACAGCTACCGGTAGTACCAGCTAGGCAGGCAGCTACTACTACCATTCACTAACAGTTCGGGCCTCGGGGTAAGTAAGCAGCAAGAGTGACGCAAGTAGTGATAATACCTGGTGGTGCTGGGGCAGAAGGTGATGGCGTAGGAGGTGTCCCCGCCGGCGCAGGTGAAGGTGGACGTCGCGTCGTCGTACGCGTAGCTGTACGCCCGCGGGCACGCGTTCTTGAAGAACTGCGAGTAGGACGACGGCTTGCACGTGCCGGGGTTCCCGTACTCGCCGTTGCAGCAGTACTGCGCGGACCCGAACGCCTCGCACGCGCTCCTGCACGCCACGCCGCCGGACGCCGACGCGACGCGCAGGTCGGCGGGGCACGCGCCGTTGAGGTCGACGAGGCACCCAGTCGGCGCGCAGTTGCCGGCGGACGCCGCGCCGCCCTGCGGCGCCACCAGCACCGGCAGGTTGTACCCGTCCACCAGGCTCACGTCGTAGAAGTCCATGCCGCCGCTGCCGTCCATGGTGAACTCGGCCAGCGTCGCCGGCGGCGCCGCGCCACCGCCGGCGCAGTCCTGCTTCCCGGACCCGCAGTCGCCGGTCACGCAGGCGAACTTGCCAGTGGCGTCGTCGGTGGAGCAGAGCGTGCGGCCCCACAGCCGGCCCGACCACCCCGACGGCACCGACATGGCCCGCGACTCCCCCGGCGCCAGCGCGAAGCCCGTGCTGTCCATCCCGGCCGACCCGGCGCTGGACAGGATGCCCGGCCACACCGTGTACTCGCAGTTGTTGGCGATGGTGAACGACTTGGACACCGCACCTGCAAATTAAGCTTTGAAATTGAGCACCGGAGCAACAAGGAAACAAACCACTCGCATCGCATCGCGTGCGAACGAGAAAACGGGTTCGATCGGCTGCTTACCACCAACCGATATGGCGAGGACGATGAGGACGCAGGCGAGAGCTCCGCATGATCTTCTCGCCATTGCTGGTGGCGAGTACTACAGAGCTCTTCGCTGCGACCTGGCTGCCACGAAGAGATGTGTGGGCGACCGGCCGGTGTGGTTAGGAGAGAAACGTGACTTTTGTTATATCAATCAAACGGTGTGTGCCGTGCGTCGCTACTATTTATAGACAGCAAACTCAGCTAGCCGTGGGACCCGCGGCTTTGAGATTTTTTTTTTCTTCCTCTCTTTTTGTACAGTTTTCTAATTTTTGAGGCACTGCTGTATCCTGGCTGTGTGGTGGACTACTCGCTGACATAGTGATGTCTTTCTTGAGGCACTGGATCTCTCTAAGACATTGACCTATCACACACAAAAAAAAAACACTCATATTTTGTAGGTGCTGCCGATTAGCCTTTGTTAAACTGAACTTGGCCGTCTTTTATTAGTATGTTATAAGCACCAAATTCGTGTGCTAAGACGATTGTGTCATATTGATACTAGGTGCAGTAGGAATTTATTTCTGTGCCGTTGTTTTTTTTAAACGCGAGATTTTCGTCACTTGAGTTGCTTGTGGCCGTCTATTTGGTGATTCATACGTTTCATATGGGAATACAACTGGGAAGATCAAATTGCACTGTGCAATCTGTTCCAATTTGTTTTTGCTGTGAGTGACATAACGTACTGTGTCCTGTAGCGGGAACGTGTCGTGCTGCCAAATTGTCTAGTCGAATCATTGTTTAGCCTCCCTCGCAAAAAAAAAAATCATTGTTTAGCCTGTGCATTTTCTAATATTTCTCCTTAATTTCACAGAATCGCAGTGGTAACTTCCAACCGTCCGTGTAAGTGCGCAGAGGACCAAAGCGTGCTTTTGACCTTTGCAAAGGAAGTAGAATAAAACAAGCAGCAAACCCAATCACTAGAATCAATTAGACGGCGAAAAGAAATGGTAGAGTCGTTTATCTGGGACCTTTCTTTTTCTGCTTCTTCGTTTTTAGTGGGCCAGGTTATCATTGCATACAAGATTTAGATCATCTGACTTGAACTGCTATAGATGGCACAAGATCAAGTTGGAGTAATGCAGGCCCAAAGAATTTGGTATACTGGGCTTTCTAAACACCAGGATCTTGAATGTATACATGTTTGCTGATCAGATGGATCAATAAATTTTTAAATCTTCTCAAAAAAAAAAAGGAGATGGTAACGGTTTATGTAGTCAGTCGTGGATGAGATGTTGTGTCCAGCGAAGCATTTTTTTTTCAGATGGATGATAAATCATATCACAAATTTGTCATGGATTGCTGAGTCAAACAGTGGTGTATGATAGATGCAGAATTCGTATTGAGAATAACCTCTTTCTGGGCAGATGTCCGGTTGGGGGCCATTGTCCTTTGCTGATGAGTTGCTTATATCTTGTCCCAATTATATGCTGATCCAAACATTGTACAGTCAGTGATAGGAGGCGATATTAATACCCAACTCAAGATTTAGGACGAGACGACAGAGCCGGGAAGTCTCCAACCTATAGTTATTTTTTTTTTCCTGAAGGAGGATGGGCGAGCGCCATTACTAAGGGCATGCCGACAATGGATATCTTCGTCAAGCATGGGTGGAGGTTTAGCAATAGGTTGTGTTAATGAACTTTTTGCTATCTTCTTGCCATTTGTTAGGCGAGCTATCATTTGTACTATAGGGTAGACGGAGTCTACACATACTTTATTCTTGTAATAATGGACGGCTAAATACATCGAGTGATGTAGAGACCGGGATACTTTCATTTGGTTGATGAAATAGATTTTCCTTTAAAACCAACCTATAGTTATAAACTGACAAAAGGTTATGATGGTCGGAGCATGGACCATATGGTGTCATCGCAACTCCATTATTTTTGTTGGCGCCTCCTTATCGTTGTGTCGCTGGAAAAAGTCTTTCAAGGATGATATTGCTCTGGTTATTCTTAGAGCAAATAAAAAGACCAACCGGCTTTTAGAACCTTGGTTGAGTAGTCTCTCATAAAATTTTGCAGTAGGTTTTTTTTTTTGGGCCTACGGCCTTGTACCTTGTACATAAATGTTTTAAAAATTAATCAAAAATATCAAGTAGGGGGCTCCCCTGCTGTTCAGTTCAAAAAAAAAAAAAAACTGACAAAAGGATCCTTATTACTGTAGGAGTACATGAGTTGGGTTCTGTAAAAGATTGAGCGATTTTCGACAAAATCGTGTAGAAAGAGCATGGCAAACCAAGGAGCAATGATCAGAGGATCGATGTGTGGAACTGCAAGATTATACTGAAACTTCAGAGTTTTCTAAGGTTGAATGCAATCTTAGATACAGTTTGAGGAGAATTTGTCTAAGGTTGAATGCAATCTTAGATACAGTTTGTGGAGAATTTGTCTAAGGTTCAATGCAATCTTAGATACAATTCGCGGAGAATTTGTCTAAGGTTCAATGCAATCTTAGATACAGTTTGCGGAGTAAACATACGATGAAATCTGACCAAGAGGAATCTTGCCCAGTGGTCTAATATGAATAAGCAATGGCAGCTGTAACAGAGATTTGTCTCAATCGACTAAGGTCAATGCAGTCTTAGATACAGTTTCTGGAGAATTTTAGGCTTTGATTTGATCCATCACGATTCATCATTGCAGTGATCGTTTGGAGCCTAGTTACTGGGGCGCTGATGAATCTCTTGTGATGAGTTATCATCTTTGTGTTGAGAACGGGGGCTGCTGAAAACCAGATAGAGCACTTTTACGGTATCAACCAGAAATGACATGGGGGTGCGTTCGGCGTTTTAGAGCCTAAAATTTAGAGGGGTCTAAACAAAAAGAATCTTATCTTAAATAAAGTTTAATTATAAAATTAACTGCAGAAACCCCCTCTAAATCGTGAGACGAATTTAATGAGGGTAGGTAAGACATGATTAGACGATATTTACTGTAGCATCACTGTAGCAAAACATAGATTAATTAGGCTTATTAGATTCGTCTCGTAAAGATGTACCCATCTGTAAAAAGGTTTTGTCATTAGACTTTATTTAATACTATTAAATAATAAGATTCTCTTTAGAGCTAAACTTTAGAGGGGTCTAAAGTGTGACACCGAACGCGCCCATGGTTTTCAACTATTAGTCTGTTGTGCTGCCAATTGTTGTGGAAAACCAGGAATTACATGGTTTTCAATGATGAATCTGTTGCACTGCCAATTGGCGTGGCTCATAAACTTGGATTTATGGAACATTGGAAGAATGTTTGTTATGCTCATTTGGTCAGCGTCGATTCACAAAATTGTCATTTTACACATTTGAACAGTTTCATACTAGTATATACCCCTCGCAAAAAAAAAAATTCAGTATATATACGAGTCAACTAACATAATTAAGTAAGACTATGGATATGGATATGCCAGGAACAAAGTTCTCTTGCCGAGACATAGGGGAAGTTTCCTGCATATAGTGGAGGGCGAATCGACGGCTCAATATGATAGATTATCCAAACCGCTCGCATTGTGACCATGACCAGAGCACTTATACATCCCATAAAAAGTAGTCCATGAACTGGGGCTACCCAACAATTCGCACGTGATTACCGACTGTTACATTCATTACTGAGGCAAGTGAAACCCATAGATCAGAATGCTTCATCAGCACTTAAAAGAAACGGATGAACACGGAATCTTTCAGGTTAAGCTGTTTTTCCGAAACGAGGAATGATCTTCGGATTCCATTCAAGAAACCTTATCATCCAACACAAGAAAAATCTCCTCTTTTACACCGCTACTTAAGCCCAAGAGCCTTTCTAAATCTCACTCTTTAAATCATCATTTCATTTAGAGAGTCATTTGCTTAAAAATCGCTCTCTATATATTTTTACTCTCCAACAGCTTTTCTATATCTTGCACGCAGTCTAGAGAGCCATTCTCGCTCTCCATCTTTGGCTAGCTAGAAATCTGGAATAGAAGATATATATATATTTGAATATCCAATTGAAGAGGTTGTTGGAGGGTGTTTCTTTAACAAAATCTCTATTCCTGTAAATTAGGAGAGATATAGAGAGTCTCTTGGAGATGCTCATTCTACAGTTCATGTCGTTATCGGCAAGCTACAGAGCTACATTTTCATGTTCAGCTATGGAAACGGTCTGAAAATTCAAATGCTGCTATCAGGTCTAAGACGCCAAACAGGTTGAAAGGGGCTGATCATTAATTAAGCAATTGCGAATGATCACACATGTGTAGAAAATCAGAAGAGAGAGGCAAGTCAATTTCGACTTGTCTGTAAATCCTAAAATAAGTAAACTTATCTATTCAAGATTTCGTATCATAAATTTCCATCGTAGTTACAAATACATAACTCTACTTTCTCAATCCTACAAAAAGAAGACACAATCTAGCTACTGAGAAGATATGGGGTCTATAATAAAAGTCTAGAAGGCCTAAACTATATAGCTAAAAGATATGGTATGGAGGTCTACACTAGATAAAAAGAATAGGGAAATCTTTCTCTAGCTATATCTGTATGTAGCATGCAGTCCAAAATTGTAACCAATTCTGTGTCCGGAGCCAATGAATCTCTTCTGTATCTGTATTTGCTGATGAGCGCCTGCCATGCATACTGGTCCGTAATAAGGTGCTCAGTACAAGGCGCGTGTGAACGCAAGTAAGACGACGCCGAGAAGGACGCCGAGGAGCGGCTGCTGCGGCCGTGCTGCCCCGGCGGCGGCGCTGATCTGGTTGGCGCCGAAGTACGTCATGGTGTTGTTGATGAGCGGCAGGCCCGGGCTGGACGACTTCACACTGCAGCCAGAAATCGCAAACAGATATGTTATATTTACGACGTCAACCTCAGCAGTTTGAGTACAAACTACAAATTAAATTTAAATAACATGCATGCCCTGGTGATTAACTAGTAGCTAGCGTAGCGTGAGAGACTTGGTGACGCAGGCATGGACAGGAGACGGGCTGAACAGCCGACTTCGTGGTGGTGGCGCCCATGCTGAATACGGCCGGCGGGACGGAAGCGGCCGCCCGTGGAGGCACGCGAGAAGCCGACTTGCCGAGAAACGCATGCATTTGGAACACGGCTCGGCATGCTGGCCGCGCGCGTGCGGTATTGATGAGCCGTGTTTCTGGTGGTGGAGGAATACCGCAGCCACGGCGAGTCGCCGTCACCGTACGTGCGAAACCGACGGACGCGGCTGCGCTGCCTGCTTCAGCGGTTGGCCGGGGGCTAGTTACGTAGGCCAAGTATTTCTGTGGTTTCTTAATACCGAGCAGGATTCACGGTCAATTGCTAGACGCCAAAAGCCAAAAGGTTCTTTCTCATGCGATGCATTAGTCGCTTTCGTTTGGTTTGACAAATAGAGTATTGCACTATACGTTTGTTCGCCTACCAAGCTAGCTACAATATGTTCAGATTAATTAACAAACGGGAAATCTAATTGTACCTTTCACCTCACGCGACGCAATGTATACATATACGCAAGAACAAATCATTGATGAGAAGCTAGCCTATTAACGAGTGCTTGTGTTGACAATGAAGCTATTAATCAGTACCTGTTGGTGTTGGGGCAGAAGGTGATGACGTAGGATGTGTCGCCGCCGGCGCAGGTGAAGGTGGACGTCGCGTCGTCGTAGGCGTAGCTGTAGGCCCTCGGGCACGCGTTCTTGAAGAACTGCGAGTAGGACGACGGCTTGCACGTGCTGGGGCTCCCGTACTCGCCGCTGCAGCAGTACTGCGCCGATCCGAACGCCTCGCACGCGCTCTTGCACGCCACGCCGGCGCCACCGACGCCGCCGCCGGACGCCGGCGAGGCCGACGCCGCCGTCACCCGGAGGTCGGCGGGGCACGCGCCGTTCAGGTCCACGAGGCACCCCGTCGGCGCGCAGTTGCCGGCGCCGGGGGAGGCGCCCTGCGGCGCCACCAGCATCGGCAGGTTGTACCCGTCGACAAGGCTCACGTCGAAGAAGTCCATGCCGCCGCTGCCGTCGAGCGTGAATTCGGCCAGCGTCGCCGGCGGCGCGGCGCCGCTGCCGGCGCAGTCCTGGCGGCCGGAGCCGCAGTCGCCGGTCACGCAGGTGAACTTGCCCGTGCCGTCCGTGGAGCAGAGCGTCCGGCCCCAGAGCCGGCCCGACCATCCCGACGGCGCAGACAAGGTTTGCGACTGCCCCGGAGCGAGCTCGAATCCCGTGCTGTCCAGAACGGCCGAGCCGGCGCCGGACAGGATCCCTGGCCACACCGTGTACTCGCAGTTGTTGTTGATGATGAACGATTTGGACCAGACACCTGATCGCATTGGCCAACCAAACAAAACGTTAGCACACTTCACGGCAACTAAAAACAGAGGAATCCCATCTCAACTTACTTCAACATGCATGGATTGATGGATCGGGTGCTTACCGTTAATGGAGAAGGCGATGGAGACCAAGAACATGATAAGAGCCCGGCATGCTGCCACCGTCGCCATTGCGATGAGCTCTTTGGGCGACGACGCGGCGGACCGGTGTTGTTAGGGGAGAGAAACTAACGTGAGCTTTTGTAATGTGAAGGAGCCTAAAGGGCGTGCAAGGAGCTGTATATATAAGCGCGAGCGCGCCAAATTTGGCGTGTGGCAAATTGCATTTCAAGATATGGTTTTATATTCTTCCATTTGACCACTCTTGTTTCCAAATACCAGGGGCAGTTTCCTACCTGCGCCGTCGGCCCGGTTGACGGGTTTCAGACATGACGCAACAATAGGTAACCTTGCCTTGGTTTTTCACTTCCAGATTGGTAACCTGCCTGTTTGAGCCGTGGAGAGGTGAGCTATTTTTTTACAGTTAGGATGGATGATGCGTCAAGAGGCATCATATCTTTTGAGAGATAGGATGAGGTGATTTCTGAATCCAACTGGTGGCTCACGAGTCACAAGGTGTATGTCTATCAATCGATCTATCCATCTCCTTATCTGCCCTATCGGCAGTAGGTTGGGGCGTTCAGAAATAGATTGTAAAATTGGAGCTCGGTTTGGTATGTGACCCACAAAGCGATCGTAATAATGTAAGGCGATGGTATATATTTTTATCCAAGTAGAGATATGGAGGTTCATCTATGGTATGACACGTACAAAATTAGATGGAGGATACCTTGTTCACATTGTATCTTTGTGTACGGTGGTGAATCGGATGTGCGACAAGTTCCCTCTACCAAGCAACAAAGTTATATATATACTAGCACAATGCCCGTGCGTTGCTACGGGCTATAAAAATTATGCAGTGATACACTTTAACGTAGGAGACCACAATTGTGTGTTGATGAAACTGTTTTTAGCTGATATATTTTAAAAAGTATCATTAAATTTAAATTGATGTTTGTAGGTAGATTTAGCTCACACCTAGCTGGTGCTACTTATCACTAAACAGATATTTTTTTTTAGGGATCACTAAACAGATATATTTATAGGGATATTTGCCTCACACCTAATTGGCACTACTTATCATTAAACAGAAGAAAAACATTACTAAATAAATAAAAAACGTGACTAAGTTCATCCCCCAAAACTGATCAAGACATATCATTCTCCCCTTTTCTCTTTCTCTCTCTGCCTCTCTCTGCCATTTAAATGATAACACATACTCTTTAAAAAGATACATATAAACAATAATTAATTCAAATACGTTTATGATGCTGAATAAGTAAGGGACTGTTGCTTGCACGGCATAATTGACCACACCAAACGTTCGGCGACTTCCGACTAAATAGTATGGCGTGTCATTTGTCAAGAGTGATCGCCTTCGCTGGCCATCATGGCCATGGCCCTTGCAGCTGCCTTCTTAGCCCTGAACACGCCGCAGTCCTTCGTGAATCTTCACAACAAGCCGCGCACTGCCTTCAGCATCGGTCCGGCATTATTTGCAAGTGCTTCTTCCGTTGCCTAATTTTTCAGGAGCAACAAGTGGTGACAGATCCGAAGAGACACTTTATTGCCCAGTTGTAAGCTTGAAATTCAGATAGGACTGGTGTGCCTTTCAACAGAAGTAATAGGCCTAAATCCAGATAACATAGCGGAATTTGTACCGAAGCCGCATATACATATGCAAAGTACCTGAAATCAACTTTAATAACTCTGCAAAAGCTCTTCACAATCTTCAAATGAATAGAAAGAGGACATGCAAGCAAACTGGAGCAGAAAAACATGAGTAACATGATACAGGATGATGCATGCGTACCTTCGTAAGTTGCACTTAATTGATGATTATGGCCGTTGCTAATTGAGGGGCGACACTACGACAAGTCCATTGACGGAGCCGCCTCCTGTGCGGTTCAAAGCTGATGTGTGCTAGGTTCAAGACGACGGCGACCTGCAGTCAATTGCTGATTACATCCCGCGTAAGCTGCGGTTGACCATGTGCAGAGAAGGGGCAGCCTCTCATGATGTTCCCCATGGCTTTGTAAGGGACGACATCTGGTTGGTTTTGAGAGATCGAATCTGCATGGACTCTGGACTCCTCGACCCCAACTTCGTTTTCTGGTCGTGTGCACCATGAAGCAAAGCACGGGAGGAAGCGGAGGTGGAAGCGGACACCAGGGAAGTTTCGGCAGGCAGGATCTGAGTCGAATTAGCCGGTAGAGGGCTGAAACTCAACGTCTGACGACCCGTGCAGAGGCAAACGACTCAAATCATACGGGGCAGCGCGACAGAGGGCAAGATCATACGGTCCAAGAGAGGCAAACCTAAAACCGGCAAACATGTCACGCATTACAAACCTAACACATTTTTATGATAATTTTATCATAGATTTACGATAAATTTAAACAAATTTACGACATTAACGTTCACACACATTTTGAAAAAAAGTACCATGGTAAATCATGTAGCAAAATATCATAAATCACTATACACGAATGTCGTAAATTACGATACGAAAGTGGCCACAGAATAAGTTATTCTATAGCCGGCTACAAAATAATAGGTATATATATATATTATTTTGTATACCTACAAAATAATAGGTATACAAAACAATATATCACATTGTTCATATTGGTTTATTAGATGGAAGTGGGCTGCAAGGAAACTACTGCACCAACGGGACAAAAGGATGGCGTCTCATTGCTAGGGCATGTACAATTAATGCAAGGTGTCCAGAAAAAGTGCTTGAAGAAACATTCATTAAGCACGACACAAAAAGTTCTTTCCTACAAATGCAAAAAAATTGCTTATATAAGTCTAAACACCTCACTGCCTTTAAGCATAAGATGCTAACTTAAACATGCTTTTCCTCATTTACGCACTAGTGTAAAGAAAAAAAAATTGGGCTATGCACATCCATTGTCTATGCCCTTATCAATCAGTAGAAATGAAATAAAATCGTCATTTCTCAAGAAAAAACAAATTGTCTGATGCTAGAACCACATATTATTTGAAATCAGAGATCTTGTCTTGACGAGAGTAGATGAAATATGCTCCTCAAAATCTAATTGGAATCTTCAATCCCAAAAAAGAATTTAAGTGGGATCCTATATATTGCATACTCCTACCTTTTAGACACAAGTTGCATCTTCAACATTTGTAAGCAGGTGAGGCGAGCGACTGTGCATGCATTGTCCAGGAAAAATGAAAAGAAAATACAAAGTACACATGCACCTATGATTTTGGCATGGATTTATCTTGACCTCTGCTTTCTTTGCTACTAACAAATAAGCGCAATACCGAGGAGCTGTCTCTAGTGCCTTGACTTCCACGTCATCCTTCGTCCTTTCGCTGGCTCCGTGGTCATGGGAGCGCAGAAAGCGGACATCCCAGATCATGCTCGTACATGGCCAAAATGCATCGAGGGCGCGTTCGTTGTACCCCTCTAAACTTTAGCTCTAAAGAGAATCTTATTATTTAATAGTATTAAATAAAGTTTAATGACAAAATCCTTTTACAGATGGGTACATCTTTACGAGACGAATCTAATGAGCCTAATTAATCTATGTTTGCTACAGTGATGCTACAGTAAATATCGTCTAATCATGCCTTAACTACCCTCATTAAATTCGTCTCGCGATTTAGAGGGGGGGTTCTGCAGTTAGTTTTATAATTAAATTTTATTTAAGGTAAGATTCTTTTTGTTTAAATCCCTCTAAATTTTAGATTCTAAAACGCCGAACACCCCCCGAGTTGTTCAGTAGGGTCTTTTCAATCTCGTCATGGAACTGGGCGGCGTCTTTCTTGAGATTGCGTCCACGTACTATTCCTGAGCATATATCAGCCACGAAAAAAATACGCTACCTTATTTTACTGTCTGCTATCAAAATCCTCGCTCTCTTTTTTGCGGTGATGCTATCACAATCCTCATAGTCATAGTGACACATTTTGGATGAACTCTGGATCGGAGGACAACAAAAGCAGCACCAAAACCTTGGAAAATTAGTTTCCGTGGCTACAGATGGCTCGTGTATATACCTACGTAGGCATATATTTAAGAACCACGGCGGGTTCGCCGGCCGACTGGTGTGGTTGGGTGGTAAGCTGTCGGAACACAGCCATTAGCTGGCGGTGCTAATTTAGGCCCTGTTCGTTTCTTTTAGCGTTAAATTTTAGAGGCCTTTAAATAAAGAGAATTTAGTATTAAATAAAGTCTAATGACAAAACCTTTTTACAGATGGGTACATCTTTACGAGACGAATCTAACGAGCCTAAGTAAGCTATGTTTTGCTACAGTCATGCTACAGTAATGCTACAGTAACCATCGTCTAACCACGGATTGCTTACCCTCGTTAGATTCGTCTCGCGAATTAGACCAGGGGTTCTGCAGTTAGTTTTGTAATTAAACTTTATTTAATACTCTTAAATGATAAGATTCTTTTTTTAGACCCTCCTAAATTTTAGACCCTCATGAAACAAACACCCCTTAGTCCGTGCGTCCGACGTGTTGCCATGTCGGACCCGGGCCCACTTTATCGTGACGTCTCGGCTTTCCCCGACAGGTTCAGTGCTCCTCCTCCTCGTCGACGAAAGCGACAACGGAAGGTGCAACCGCTGAGGAGCCCGATCGATCGGTCATAAAATTAACCCTGTCCCTGGTTTTCCGCTGATCCATCAGAAACGTCGATTTAATTCTACGATGGAACAAATAAAAACTTGTTTACTTTTATGGTTTCAGTGTGTTCAATGGTATAGTTTCGTAGTAGCTCCTACAGTTTCGCAGTCGACTCTTTTACCCCACTCTCTACGGTTGAATTACTGACGAATTCTTTATACCCAATTGATACGATTAGCCCAACATAATTAACGCTCGGTTGGTGTGTTTGAGAGTCAAATGTTAATGTGATAACAACCCCACGGGGAGCATGCTTATACATACTACATGACTAGAGAGGACCGAGTCTAGGAGGCTTGGTGCAACGTACCACGGTTCTGCTTATTATTATACGAGTATATTTGGTAACATACGTCCGTCACGTGCTCTACATGCTGTCTTGTACATACCAAAACTGGTTACCTGTCCCACGCATCATATTGCGACAAAGCTAACTGTACTAAACCTGTGAACCAGGAGGACATCATACATTTCACACATATAGATATGCATATGATTGAATAAACACCGTTCCAGTCAATTTGTTTGACGTTCAAGTCAAGCTAAATAAAGCCAAATTAGCTTTGTTTATCTATCCTATGCGTCAAACACAAGGAGTACTGTAGCACGGTCTGAAACTCTAGATATCTAAAATTCAGTAAGCGCACGTGTTGGTCAACTGAATTTGGAATTGAACCAGCTAGCTCACCTAGTCCTTTGAAACTTGATCATCTTTTACCAAACGGTTCTTAAATAAGAATGGTCTTCCTGTGCCTTCTTGTACGTACTGATCTGATGGACGGACGAGGCGGAACCTGATTGGGCCCTGGAATTACGCGGACGAGCGTTCGACGAAGCATGTCTAATCTCATCTCTAAGCCCGCCACGAGATTCTCCAACTGCATCCAATCGACTATCGAGCCCTCGACTATCAGGTCAGGCCTGCTTGCGTGATTTGACCCACCGTCTAACCTACTCCTAATTATTCGGTTGATCAGAATCCTTGACTTATCAAGCACAAGGAAACTGAAGATTATACGAATTTGGCGGCTCCACTTTCTTATGGATAAGATCGTTTGCGGGTGAGCAGGTCAAATTATACTTTGAAAATCTGGCGCTGGAGATTGTGTAGGCGCGCACTGACTTGTGCACGTACTTGATCAGCAGAAGATGTACGACGTGCTAGAGTACGTAACTGTAGTACATCTCACCAACCATGCATGATGAAGCAATGGTTGTTCTAGGGGTTGGTGCTCTGAGGGCCTGTTTGGATGCTGCCTGGCAGGCAGCTGCCTGGGCCAGGCAGCGATCCTAGCCGCAGGCAGAAGAAATCGAGCGCCTGGTGACGCTGCCTGGGAGCTCACCTGCCTGGGAGGGTCCGAAGCAAACGCGCCCTCAGGGAGTGCTACAGCTGGAACAATAAAATTGGGGAACTGGTACAGCTGGGACAATAAAATTGTAGTACGACGATATAGGATGAGAATCGAAGTAGGATCAGAAGTACATCAAGAGATAACGGACTAACGAGACCAGAGAATGTAGAGGAATAGTGGGCTGTGAACCCATGGCACAATACTGGCCCATTGATTTTGATAACAGCAACTATTCCTTCCGTTCGGGAGATCTGACCAGAAAATTTCACTTCTGGCCCGTACAAGCCTCATATTGGGAACCACATCAATTTATTTATTTCGGCTTTGCTATTTTTTGTCTGGTCAAATAAGAGGGAGGTCTCACACAGATTTCTAACCATTGGATTTCATGTATGTTCAAAATTGCTCATGACGAGTGAAAGGGTCTTGGCTTAGCGGTTAAGGCATCCGAGTAGCACCTCTCAGGTCCTGGGTTTGACTCCCCATAGGAGCGAATTTTCTAGGATTTAACGGCTTTGTGCTTTCAGCGGTAGGCGACGTGGCCGTCGATAGCGAAGCGCCAGTGGTGACTTCGTCAATTTCGAGGATTTGCTGGCTCAGTGTTCGAAGACGCTCATAGGGGTAGGGCTTGCGCATGTACGTTTATAGGGGTGAGTGTGCGTGCGTTGTGAGTGTCTGAATTGTACTGTGTAATCAAAAAAAAAAATTGCCCATGAGGATGATAAACAACAAAAATTCAGGTGCTCGTGTTCATGCTTGCGTTCCGTGACTGACTCATTCTTCTCGTCGTGTTGCATTCAGTTTCGTCCTCTCTCGCGCCGTCGTTTGAGCATGCGTCTGCGTTGAATTGGAGTGCCATCGTTCAAGTGGCTTTTGAGTATAGAGAGTCTGTTTTTGAAGAGGCTGTTGGAGTACACTGAAATGTGGAGAGGAAATTCTAACTAAATGGATAGTTAAATAGAAATATGGAGAGAGAGATTTAGCTAGGCTTTTGGAGTTACTCTTACACCAATATTACTTAGACCAAGGAAGTAACTGTAATTTCTGTACGGCTTGACGACAGGTGATACAATCCGCATAGCATGCTTGCACGTACACCTTGTCCCATAAACTGCTTGACCTCGATCAGCTCGACCAAGGCTTCAAAGCTCATTTCCTGAAGCTCATCACTTCATCGAGCTCGATCGGTTAAAAAAGAATACAAGACGTGATCGGCGCTGAAATAAAGTTCATTGGCTTCCTGAAGCTGGTCACTTCATCATCTGAAATTTCCTCATATGTTTTTTGAAAAAAAAAAAAATCCTCATGTGGACGCCCCAGACTTACGCATGCCGATATGCTTGAAGCACTGACAGAGCGGTGGGACGTGTGGATGCGATGATCACCAATCAGGTATCGCGGCCAGGATTAATGCGCCATGCACTTGCGGCGGCGACGTTCCTACGAATATAACCTGCAGGCATGTCCACGACTACGAGAGTAGAGGAAAGTATGAAACGCTAGAGCCTAGAGCATGAAACAAGAACTTATGATGAAATGAACCACATCGAATCAAGAGCATTCTGCTTGGAACTTTCCCAGGACAGGAACAATTCGTTGAAAGATCTGAAACGACTCACGTAGCCGCCGGGCAGATGATTCACCAAAATTTAAATTAAACTGAAATGCTTAATGTGGGACCAACTCAGTGAAGATTTTCTAAAATGCATGAGACTTGGGCCGAAAGTGCTGCATCTTTCAGCGGCAGATATACTATAAGTCTAGCTAGTCCGAGTCCCTTTTCATTTGCTTCCGCCTAAATCCTGCAACAAAGCAAGGGACTAAATCACTTAATCATAGTACGTAGGTGTATATATTAATTCGAACGCGATTTGATCTACGGATCTACACCTGATCTGAAGCTTTGATTAACGAAGCAGCACGTGAAAAATAGCAAACGCGGCCACGGAAAACAAAAAAATAAAATAAAGAAGAACCGCGTGTGCCTCTAAAAGTGGGTCTCTTCACTTCGCGGCAAGGCTGCCTACTCACCAACTCCATGCGGAGCGTATAAATATGGCCCTGCACACTTGCTGCATTGATCACTAGGAGACAGTACGACGAACAATTCGCCGTTGCCTACAAGAAGCGCATCGTTCGCATTCGCATACGCCATCACTTACGACATCGTCTGGACTGCACTGCACCACCGCAGCAATCACCAAGCAAGCCATTTGCAATGCGGAGCCATGCCCACCTGCAGGCTCCCGACTCCCTGGTGCTCGTAATCGTCCTCGTCGCCTCGGCTATTAGCGGTAAGCAGCTGATCCATGGAAGGCTCCCCTGTTTCTCGATGTTCGCAGCCTCTTGTTGCGCTGTGCCAAATTGACGTCTCTTGATTCGGTCAGGTGTTTCGTCGAAGGCATTCACCGTGAGCAACAACTGCGGGCACACGGTGTGGCCGGGCATCCTCTCCAGCGCGGGCTCGCCGCCGCTGGACAGCACCGGCTTCGCGCTCGCGCCGGGCGAGTCGCGGTTGCTGCCGGCGCCGAGCGGGTGGTCGGGTCGCCTCTGGGGCCGCACGCTCTGCTCCTCCGACGTCGCCACGGGCCGGTTCTCCTGCGCCACCGGCGACTGCGGCTCCGGCCGGCTGGAGTGCGCCGGCAGCGGCGCGGCCCCACCCGCGACGCTGGCCGAGTTCACGCTCGACGGTCACGACGGCCTGGACTTCTACGACGTCAGCCTCGTCGACGGGTACAACCTGCCGATGCTGGTGACGCCGCAGGGCGCCGCCGTGGGAAGCAACTGCGTACCGACGGGGTGCGTGGCGGACCTGAACGGCGCGTGCCCCGCCGAGCTGCGCGTGGCGTCGGCGTCCGGCGGCGGCGCTGGCGTGGCGTGCAAGAGCGCGTGCGAGGCGTTCGGGTCGCCGGAGCACTGCTGCAGCGGCGAGTACGGGAACCCCAACACGTGCCGGCCGTCGGCGTACTCGCAGTTCTTCAAGAACGCGTGCCCGAGGGCCTACAGCTACGCCTACGACGACGCGACGTCCACCTTCACCTGCGGCGGCGGCGACACCTCCTACGCCATCACCTTCTGCCCCAGCTCTACCAGGTGAGCTACCATCTCCATTATATCTTTAATTCCTTCTATGCTTGTAATACCAGCGTAAGGTGTATCGCTGATCATTACGTGTTGTTCCTTGTTTCGTAGCGTGAAAGCGGTGGGACCCGATCCCCAGGTTGTGGTCTACTTCGGTGGCGGGCGTTTCGGCTCGTCCGCAGCGCCGCGGCTTGGGTCCGGCTTTGTCCTCCTCGGCGTTGCGCTCTTGGCGCTCGCGCGCTTCTTTTAATAAGCGGCAGCGAGGCGCGGCATATGGCGGGTTTGCCAGCCGTGTTTTAGCAAGCGGGCAGCTCGATGGCTCGGAAATTCTTTTGGTTCTTATGTTAATGCTCAGAATGTAGATTTGTTTGAATTAAGTCTTTTTTTTTTGCGACAAAGCGAGAGCTTTATTGATTACTCAGCACGATACATACACTCGTGGCCAACCAAAGACTCCAGAATTTAGCCCATTAACGTATCACGCATGTGTGATCTCCTTGTCTTATGCGGAGTACGTTTCAGTACTGCTTGATCTGTACATATATACATGCACCACTATTTCTTCAGACTTCAAATTTGTCTCATGGCATTACAGGTTTGGGGTTCTCAGGCCATTCTTAATACACACTTTTATTTCATTGTTTTCAAGATTAAATTTTAAAAAGAGCCAATTTTCTTTCATGGGATGAAAGGCCTCTCACATGAGATGAAAATTTCCCTTCTCTCTCTCTTCATAATTACATTGCGAAGTTAGCAAAAAAAAAAATACATATGTGGCATATAATATAATGCTTATAAAAAGATGCACTGAGACTGGCTTCATATATATTAGTATTGAGAAGATGCAGTAGATCCCTTAATTTGTGACGGATTGTCATCTGTGCTCTAACTTTCCAAATTATGCCATCAATTCTAAAATCTCAATAAAGACACTGATTGGGTACGCTTATATCACACTCTTGCCCCAAGAACGTTGTTTCACTGCATCATTATGATTCCAGTAGCAACGGACATAACGTAAACGAGGTATAGCATTTCTAGACACATGCCCAACAAGGTGTCACATCAACAACACAAAGGGCATTTACAGAATCTTTGTCATCCATGGCGTACATAGCAAGTTTAGAGTCTTTAATATGCATATCTTTTTTGAATTTAAAGAATGTATTTTTTTTTCTAAATGTTGTGATGAGACCATTACATGGGAATATTAGGTTACTTTTTGTAACCACAATGAAGGGGTAATTTATATACATGCATATGGGTATTTTGTTCGAATAATTTTGTAAAAACGTGTCAGTTAACTTATTAAAAGTATAGAGCCACCAATATTATATTTTTGTAATATCATTAGTGGATAGTTTGTACATATGTATAGGGGATTTTGAGCCCTAATTAATAACTTGAACCAGCTTAAATCTGGTTTACTTGTGTCATGCTCAAGCTTATGTATGTTTTTCATACATGTGATTTAACCATGAAACAAAATTAAGCTGTCACCAATGGTACTCGATTAGACTGCATGTTCACTCAATATATAGATGAACCAGTTGAGCTTGAGCTGTGCACCAAGCTTGAAACCTCCACTAATGTGAGCTTGTCCATATGGCTCTCCTTAAAGAAAAACAGGAAGTGTTCCATGTGTTTGCTTCCATCATTACCTAAACAACAAATAACATGACATTTGAGATGTTTATTATGCTGCAAATAATAGGGATGCAAATTTGGAATATCCTACAATATTTGGGAGCAAACAAACGACAAGTATTCTAGAACTAGTAGAGGTTCAATGTTTCGCATCAAAATAAGGGCAAAAACTAGGACTAGATATTTTGACATGGTAGAAAAATCTAGTTTCTAGATAATGATGTGGCCGCAAAAACTAAGGATTTTTCATCCTTGACTTATAAGAATTTGAAGAAGCAAGTCAGACCCCTTTATTTGCTATATTCAATAAACATGGAGTACATGCAACTATTTATTATGTGATCATGTGTTATCTATTTTTGATAAAATAATTTTGGCATAACATGATATTAATCATAGTTCAGTTAATAAGATGCTAGCATAACCAAATTATTATCATAATGTTTCAACACATTATGATAGGTCGACTAAGTTTATCGCTACATACTGCTTGTGCTTAGCCGAACCCAAAGGGCTCCACTTATTTGATTCATTTTCTTTATTTGTTGAATGGATCATAATGATTGTAGTGATAATAGTTTGGTTAGAGCAAAGTTTGATCATAACCTAAGTACGTGCTAATGAGTTAATTTGGATAGTCAATTACACTTGTTCATTTCCTAATAGATAGCATTGGTTTATTGTCGGTTCAGTTCATGATTAATTTTGATCTTATAAAGTAAGTAACGAAGCTATTGAAAAACACAACATAAGTTGTGTCTGTGCTCATCAAAACTTGTCTCGTGGCTCAAGAAAATTGGGGAAATTGCTTCAAGATGATTAACTTCTTCATCCATTCAAAAATCCGAAAGGTGGACACAGGAAGCTCCAAAAATCATGAGAATTGAAGGTATTAGAAGAGAGAGGATAATCAATTCGTGTAAACAAGCTGTCTAAAATTTTGTTTGAATTTTATAAGCATAAAAAGTAAAAACACTTTAAAAAATTAGAGAAAACATTATAAATCAAGGTTCAAATTCTAGTTATTTATAGAATTATTTCCCAGCATAAGTTGTGTTCAAATGGATAAGTTATGAAGTTGTGTCTTCATATTAAATTCGTCAGTTTTAGTTTTGAATGCAAAACATATAACACAACTGCGCGAAGATTGATAGGATGCTCATGGTGCATTATTATGCTAAAAACATCCAATTAAGAATCGGTATATTAAAAAGGGAGTCATCAGAGAAAATGCAAAGAAATTAAAGGAAAAGACATCTTGTGTGAGTGTTGAAGTGAACGATAAAATATAACACAAAATGCTTCGAAGTACTATAAATCAAGGGCATATATAAGAGCATCGATTTTTTGCTCAAAATGTGAACTATATAGCGACAAAGTTTATGTTGCCATGTGGAGAGGGATGACAGTGCAAAAACTCAAGAAGCGTGGATGCTTCATCCAGGATCTGTGATACTGGAAGCCATGTAATGTAATGAAATGTTCTCTGCTTTTGTCGCTAAGCACACCGTCAGCTACAGTGCAGTCTCTGAGCCCTTTTTCTTTCTTTCTGTTTGAGTTCAACTAGGGAAGACTTTGATATACTGGCAAACCCTCAATTTCTATTAGATGGATTACAGTTCAAAATATTTCAGGGAAATGAGGCCACCTTAATTTCAATGAAAACCTAATTATAACACATGGTTACCAAAACTAAAAAGAGACCGACAATAGCAGAATAAATCACTAAATCGTATTGCATAGACTGGAGTATATCTACACCTTTTGATTAACGAAGCAGCACGTGAAAAATACGAAACGCGGCCACGGAAAACAAAAAAGAAGGACCGTGTGTGTCTCTAAAAAGTGGACTCGCCAACTGACCCTATCTATGCGGAGCGTGTAGTGTAGATAGGGTCCTGCACTTGCTGTATTGATCACCACGACGAACCAGTCCACGTTGCCTACAAGAAGTGCGTCGTTCGCATAACCCATCACTTACGAGAGCTCATCGGCCGATCAGATTTGCCATTAAAGATCTCGTGTGCACTGCATCACCCGCAGCCATCGCCAAGGAAGCAATGCAATGCGGAGGCATGTCCACCTGCAGGCTCCCGTACGTCTCCCTGTTGCTCGTAGTCGTCCTCGTCGTCTCGGTTATTAACGGTAAGCAGCCGATCCATGAAGGCTTGCGTCGACGACGTCCAAGGCGAGCTCCTCTGTTTCTCGATGTTCGCAGCTCTTGTTTCGCTATGATAATTGGCGTCTCTTGATTGATCAGGCCTCTCGCGAAAACATTCACCATCAGCAACAACTGCGGGCACAAGGTGTGGCCGGGCATCCTCTCCAGCGCCGGCTCCCCGCCGCTGGACAGCAACGGCTTCGTGCTCGCGCCGAACGTGTCCTGGTCGCTGCCGGCGCCGCCGGGGTGGTCGGGCCGCCTCTGGGGCCGCACGCTCTGCTCCACCGACTCCGCCACCGGCGACTGCGGCTCCGGCCGGCTGGACGTACTGCGCGGGCAGCGGAGCCGAGTTCACGCTGGACGGCCACGGCGGCATGGACTTCTACGACGTGAGCCTCAGTCGACGGGTACAAACTGCACGCAGACGGGGTGCATGGCGGACCTGAACGGCGCGTGCCCCACCGACCTCCGCGTGGCGTGCAAGAGCGCGTTCGAGGCGTTCGGGTCGCTGGAGCACTGCTGCACCGGTGAGGACGGGAACCCCAACAAGTGCCGGCCGTCAGCGTACTCGCAGTTCCTCAAGAACGCGTGCCCGAAGCCTACCGTTACGCCTACGACGACGCCACCTCCACGTTCACCTGCGGCGGCGGCGACACCTCCTACGCTATCACCTTCTGCCCCAGCTCGGCAAAAGGTGAGCTATCATCTCCATTCGTTCTAGGCATGTGCTAGCGTAATGTGTGTCGCTGATCGTTCCGCGTTTGTTGGCAGTGTGAAAATTGTGGGATCCGATCCCCAGGTCGTGGTGTACTTCGGTGGCGGGCGTTATGGCTTGCCGTCGTCGCGGCACACAGCGCCGGTTCTTGGGACCGGCCTTGTCCTCCTCGACATGGCGTTAGCGGCGCTCGCGCCCGTCTTTTAACAAGGAGTGGCAGCGACCAGGACATACTATGAGCTTGCCAGCCGTGTTTAACAAGCAGCAGCTCGATGCATTGGAATTTTTGCCTCTTTTGTATTGCTCAGAATATAGATTTGTTTGAATAAAGTTCATGACGAATTTGTTTTATACCAAACACTACCGAAACATAAAAGCGTGTCACGCGACCAAGCTTGAGACCTGCATTAATCTGATCTACACATGATTCTCCTTAAACAAAAGAAGTGCTCCATATGCCACTTTCAGCATTATGTGATGTACATATGATTCTCCTTAAACAAAAGAAATACTCCATATGCCACTTTCAGCATTATCAAAATAACATTACGTTTTGACAAGCTTATTCCACTGAAAATAATTGGTTGAATATTTTAAGATATTTGGGAGTGCAAGAGAAACAATTATCTGCCATGCAGGAAGGAAAGCCTATTTTTTGTGGCAAAGTATAGTGTATTCAAGAACTAGATCGAGTTGCAATACTTTTTTTTTTGAGATTACACAGTACAACTCAGACACTCACAACGCACGCACACTCACCCCTATGAACGCACATACGCAAACCCTACCCCTATGAGCATCTTCGAAGACTGAGCCGGCAAATTCTCCAGATTCCCGAAGTCACCACTGGCGCCTCGCTGTCGACGGCCACGTCGCCTACCGCTGAAAGCACAAATGCCGTTAAATCCTAGAAAATTCGCTCCCACCGGGAGTCGAACCCAGGACCTCAAAGGTGCTACTCGAGTTGCAATACTTAGATTTGCTAAGGTAGAAAAATCTAGTTTCTATATAAGATGAGGAGAATGTTACAATAAGATGTTTGCATATTTCATCCTAAACTTAAGAGAATTTAAAGAAGCAAGTCGGTCTCCTTTATATGTGCATATATTCAGCAAACATGGAGTACATACGCCAATTTATGGCAGCATGCAATTTATTGTTGATGGCATAATATGGCATAGCATGAGGGTAATTATAGTTCAATTATTAAGACGTTAGCACACCAAAACTATCACAATGTTTCAAAACAATTTGGGTTAGTCATTTATCTTGGTTGACTAAAATTCCGCTACATATTACTTGTGATCGGCCGAACAAAATGGGGCTCTAGTTATTTGATTCGATTTGTCTAGTTGTTAAACAAAAAGGGGCTCCAGCTAATAGTTTGGTTAGAACAATATAGATATGGATAGTAAATTATAATAATTCATATGTGCCCAATAATTTGCATTGGTTTATCGTTGATTATGTTCATGATTAATTGTGCACTTATCAAGTAAGCAATGAAGCTATTGAAAAGCAAGACAAAAGCTAGATGAACAATTTTAGGAGTTAGAGAGCAGCTAACACAAGATTAGGGATGGGAGTTCGGGTAATTTAGATACTTGGTCACTTTGGTATTGAACAATTAGATCATTGATAAGTGACAACTTCAAATTGTGATACCTAGAAAACTCTAACCCACACCGTTGACTGTAGCTCAGCTGACCCACTTCAACCAGCCCACCATTTCATCAATTCAAGCCGGACCAAATCAACCTGAATAAAAACTCGGCCCAAACTAAACCAACCTGTACAGTTTTGAACTGGTTCCAGGCCTGCGGGCTGCTTTGCTGAGTTGCGTCGCGCCGAGTCCGCGTAGGACAAGGCTCAGATTCGCTATGGACGCACCACCATAGCTGCAAGACAAGCTTCGCTGAGCCACATTCATTTTTTTTAATTCTATTGCACCTCTTTCTGTGACGGGGAATCAAGAAATATCCTACAAGTCCTACGTTACACACATGCAACATAAATAAGGGGCCATAAAATATTACGAATGTCATTCTGACTTTTTTTTATATAATTTGGGTTCAATCCCAAAGATGCATCCATTCTTCCATGCTCTATGCGGAGCGTATAAATGGCCCTGATCACTACGAAGCACATTGTCCGCATCAGGCACCTCAATCACTGGCCATTAACGATCTCATCGGCTCGTCTACACAGCATCACCGCAGCAATCACTAAGGAAACGATTAGCATTGCGGAGCCACCACCCGCACCTGCAGACTCCCGTCGCGCTGCTCGTAATCGTCCTCGTCGTCTTGGCTGTTAACGGTAAGCAGCTAATCCATGAAAGGAGGTCCTCTGTTTCTCGATGTTCGCAGCCTCTTGTTGCGCTGTGACAGTTGACGTCTCTTCATTGAATCAGGTGTCTCGTAGAAAACATTTGCCGCCACTAACAGATGCGGGTTCACGGTGCGGCCGGGGATCCTCTCCAGCGCAAGCTCGCCACCGCTGGATAGCATCGGCTTCGCGCGGTGTGGTCGGGTCGCCTCTGGGGCCGCCCGCCACTGGCCGGTTCTCCTTGCCGAGTTCAAGCTCGACGGCAGCGGCGGCATGGACTTCGACGACGTGAGCCTCGTCGACGGGTACAACCTGCCGATGCTGATGGCGCGCTGCAGGACGCGGCCGTGGGGGAGCAACTCCGTGCCGACGGAGTGTGTGGCGGGCCGGAATGGCGCGTGCCCCGCCGAGCTCCAGGTAGCGTCGCCCGGCGGCGGCGTGGCGTGTAAGAGCGCGTGCGAGGCGTTCCGGACGGCGGATGTCACAACCTGTAGGTGTGTGGTAGTGTGTGGCTTCGCCGTGGGCCATGGGCCTTGTAATCCGTTAAGCGTTGTGGGCTGGGCCCAGAGTCTTGTAAGCCGTGGGCGCTACTTAAACCGCAGCCTCTCTCTGAGGCGGGCAGACATCAAGTAATCGGACAACGATATTTCCCCAATCCTCCTTCTTCCTCTGCACGAAAGCTCTGAGGCGGCGCCGCCGTCCTCCTCCCGCCGGCGTGACGCCGGTAGTTATCGTAGGAACGTGACATTCTGGTATCAGAGCCGTTCGATCCGCCGGATACTCGTAGCCTGGATCCGTAAAATTCCACCCGAAGGTCGGTGAATTCTGAGCGATTTTCGAATCGGGAGTTCACTGTAAATCCGCTAGGGAGGTTGGGTCGGCGAGGAGTTGCGGTCACGCGGTGAAGCTGGCAAGATCCCCGAAGCAGCCTATGCTGACCGTGAGGATGTCCAAGGTTGAGATGGATGCGAAGAAGTTGAACGAGAAGCTCGAGGAGGTGAGCAAGGCACTCGAGGCCCTGTCGAAGTGGACACCGACGGTCGATTCCGCCCTGTCGTCGTTGTCCCAGATCATGGGTGATCTCTCTGAGCGGGTGGATTCGTTGGAGGGAGGATCTGCTTCCCCGACGTGCGAGAACAATCCACGGGCCAGCGGCCGCCGCGACGTTCTTCCAATCCAGGGGCCTACCACTGAGACCACCGCCGTCTCTGGTAAACCCCTGGGCAAGGGTGAGCTAACTGAATCCAAGTTCCAGCATGTGAATTTCGCTACATCTAGTGGTGCCAAGTTTATTCCTGCATCTGAGGTTAGGCGATTAGAGGATGAGCATTTCCGGGATGGGGATGAAGGAAACAGGTTTGGCCATAGGGGTGGTCATTACCAGAAGGAGTTTAGGCTACCGAAAGTGAATTTTCCTCATTTTGATGGGTCACAGCCAAAAATTTGGAGGGAGAAGTGTGAAAAAAATTTCCACATGTTTAACGTTCCTCCTCACTTATGGTCATAGTATGCCACCATTCACTTTGAAGGCAGTGCTGCCTTGTGGCTACAAACCTATGAAGCACAGCACACAATCTCTAGTTGGGTTGACCTTTATGTGGCTGTAGAGACTAAGTTTGGTAAGGATCTCTATAGGAATCATGTCACAGAGATGCTCACCATGAGGCAGACCTCTGATGTGCAGGAGTATTATGATAGATTTGAGCAAGGCATGCATAAAGTGTTAGTGCATAATCAGTCTTATGATGACGTTTTCTTTGTCAGTAAGTTCATTGAAGGGTTGAAACCTGACATTAGAAACGTAATCAAGTTACATAAACCAAGAACTATTGATGCGGCATTATCTCTGGCTCTAATGTAGGCAGAAGTCATAGAAGCTACAAACAAGAAATACTTCTCCAGAAGCACAGAAAGGTATCACAAGTATGCAAGCAAACCATCTCCTCCTGCTGACAAGGGTATTTTGGCACTATCTGCACCTGAAGTTAAGCAAGACAAGAAAGCCAACCCATATCAGAAATATGAATCCCTTCGTGCTCAGAGAAAAGCCATGGGGCTATGTATGAAATGTGGGGATAAGTGGATCCATGGGGACAAATGCTCTAAAAGTGTCTCTATGCATGTATTAGAGGAACTGTTAGAAGTGCTGCAGTTAGATCAGTCAAGTGAAGAGCTGTCTGAACAAGGAAGTCAAGACAGTGATGAAGAGCTGCTTATGTTATCTGCTTGTGCTGCTAATGGCATTCAGGGCAGGAAAACTGTCAGACTGCAGGGCCTTCTCAAGAACAAAGAGATACTAATCCTAGTGGACTCTGGAAGCTCTGGCACTTTTATTAGCCAAGCAATGGTGGAAGCACTGCATTTAACCACTGAAGCTATGAGTGAGACCAAAGTGTCAGTTGCTAATGGGGGCACTATGTCTTGTACATCTATGGTCCCTGACTTGCAGTGGTGGACTCAAGGCCATACATTCAAGGTGAATGCAAGAGTACTCAACATACCTCATTATGACTTAATCCTGGGCATGGAATGGCTGGAAGAGTTCAGTCCAATGTGGATAGATTGGAAAAAGAAGAAATTGAGATTCACTCATGAAGGAAAGAGAGTACATCTGAAAGGGGTCAAAGACTGTACATCTACATGTCCAAAGATCAAGTTTCAGAAATTCAAGGGACTTCTCAAGAAAGGAGCAATAGCTCAGTTAGTACAATTGTGCCCTATCTCTGATCAGGAGGTGCAACCAGTTCCTGAGGCTGTAGAAGAATTGGTTCAGAAGAATGAACAATTATTTCAAGAGCCAAAAGGCCTTCCTCCACAAAGAAAATTTGATCACAACATTCCCACACTGCCAGGGGTACAACCTGTAAATGTCAGGCCTTACAGGTATTCACCAGCTCAGAAAGATGAGATAGAAAGACAAATCAATGACATGTTGCTAAATGGAGTCATTAAGCCGAGTACCAGCCCTTATGCTAGTCCTGTGCTCTTGGTAAAAAAAAAGGATGGTACCTGGCGCTTTTGTGTGGACTATAGTAGGCTTAATGACATCACAATCAAAAACAAATACCCTTTGCCTATAGTGGATGAACTGCTAGATGAATTGAAGGGTGCCAAATACTTCACCAAACTCGACATGAGGTCTGGATATCATCAAATACGGCTGTTGGAAAAAGATGAATTCAAAACTGCATTCAGAACACATCATGGACATTGGGAGTTCAGAGTCATGCCATTTGGACTCACAAATGCCCCAGCAACTTTCCAATCTGTGATGAATACAATTTTTGCTGCTTATCTCCGGAAGTTTGTGTTGGTCTTTGTGGATGATATCTTAATCTACAGTCCAACATTGGAAGATCACTTGACTCACTTGAATGCAGTGTTTGATATCCTGAAAGAAAACAGTCTGTTACTCAAAAAGTCCAAATGCTCTTTTGCCAAAACAAAGTTGGAATATCTGGGACATATCATTAGTGCTGAAGGAGTGGCAACAGACCCAGCAAAGATTAAAGCTGTAGCAGCATGGCCAACACCAACTGATGTCAAGCAGTTGAGAGGTTTTCTGGGCTTATCTGGTTACTACAGAAAATTCATCAGAAATTATGCTGCTCTTAGCAGACCACTAACAGACCTACTTAAGAAACATGTGCATTTTCAATGGAATGACCAGCTGCAACAATGCTTTGAAGCTCTCAAACAAGCACTTGTGTCAGCTCCAGTCTTGGCCTTACCTGATTTCAACAAGCCATTCTCAATTGAGACTGATGCATGTGATAAGGGCATAGGTGCAGTGTTAATGCAGCAAAAGCACCCAATTGCATATTTGAGTAAAGCTCTGGGCATGAAAGCACAGGCCCTATCCACCTATGAGAAAGAGTGCCTGGCGATCATTATGGCTGTAACAAAGTGGAAAGCTTATCTCCAACATCAAGAGTTCACAATTGCCACAGATCAAAAGAGCTTAATACATTTGGGTGAGCAGAGATTACAACAAGGCTTGCAGCACAAAGCCTTCATCAAATTGCTGGGACTGCAGTACAAATTTGTGTACAAGAAGGGTCTGGAAAATAAAGCAGCAGACGCATTGTCAAGAGTACCTCATGCAGAATCAATCTCAGCTATTTCTGAAGCAAAACCTAAATGGCTACAAACCATTGTGGAAGGATATCAACAGGATCCTGCTAGTAAGGAACTTCTCACTGAACTGTGCCTCACTGGATCCAATGGTAAAGGATACACACTACAGGATGGCATCATCAAGTATAAGGAAAGAATTTGGTTGGGTAATCATAAAGAAGCTCATCAGGCAATATTACTTGCTCTGCATGCTAGTGGTGTGGGTGGCCATAGTGGCATTACAGCAACTTATCACAAAGTGAAGGCCCTATTTGCTTGGCCTGGTATGAAAGAAGATGTAAAGAATTATGTGGCAGCCTGTGAGGTATGTATGCAAGCCAAACCTGAGTATTGCAAATTACCAGGATTACTACAGCCACTGCCAGTCCCTGACCAAGCTTGGCAAATCATAAGTTTGGATTTCATAGAAGGTTTACCCAAGTCATAGCAGTTTGATACCATATTGGTTGTGATCGATAAATTCACTAAATATGGCCACTTCATTCCTCTTTCTCACCCTTATACAGCTTTGTCAGTCGCCAATTTATTCATGCAGCACATTTACAAATTGCATGGATTGCCTGCTGTCATTATTTTAGACAGGGATCGAGTTTTCACAAGTGCATTATGGCAGAAACTGTTTGATCTATCTGACACCACACTCAATATGAGCTCATCATACCATCCTCAAACAGATGGACAAACAGAACGCCTCAATCAGTGTGTTGAAACATATCTGCGGTGTATGGTTCAAGCCTGTCCTAAGAAGTGGTCCTCCTGGTTACCTCTTGCTGAATACTGGTATAATACCACCTATCATTCATCCCATGGTAAAACTCCTTTTGAAGTGCTGTATGGTCATCCTCCGAGGCATTTCGGCATTTCGGCTACTGCATGTAGAGTGCCAGATTTGGAACAGTGGATGACTGAACGTGCTGCGATGACTGATGTCATTCAGCATAATCTTGCCCGCGCTCAACAACGCATGAAGGTGCAAGCTGACAAAAACAGAAAAGAGAGATCATTTGAAGTGGGTGACTGGGTGTATGTGAAGCTGCAGCCGTATGTCCAACACTCAGTGGTTCGCCGTGATCACCAGAAATTGAGTTACAAGTTCTTTGGGCCTTATATTATCCTGCAGCGTGTGGGTGAAGTGGCATATAAGTTACAATTGCCAGCGTCAAGCAAGATTCATCCTGTGATTCATGTATCGCAGTTGAAGAAGGCGTTACCACCAAATAGCACTGTAAGTTCTGATGATTCCCTTCTTTCAATCACTGCCGCTGATACTACTGTTCCTGTAAAGCTGTTAGCTACTTGCCTGTGTAAGGTGGGCAACTGTGCTGTTCCTTTTGCAAAAGTCCAGTGGAACCAGCTGCCAGAAAGTTGGGCAACTTGGGAGAATTTGAACAAGATCCGAAAGTTCTTTCCAGGTGTCAAGGTGTGATCACTTCATGCTGCTTGAGGACAAGCATCAGCTTAAGGAGGAGGGAATGTCACAACCTGTAGGTGTGTGGTAGTGTGTGGCTTCGCCGTGGGCCATGGGCCTTGTAATCCGTTAAGCGTTGTGGGCTGGGCCCAGAGTCTTGTAAGCCGTGGGCGCTACTTAAACCGCAGCCTCTCTCTGAGGCGGGCAGACATCAAGTAATCGGACAACGATATTTCCCCAATCCTCCTTCTTCCTCTGCACGAAAGCTCTGAGGCGGCGCCGCCGTCCTCCTCCCGCCGGCGTGTCGCCGGTAGTTATCGTAGGAACGTGACAGCGGAGCACTGCTGCAGCAGCGAGCACGGGAACCCGAACACGTGCCCGCCGTCGCAGCACTCGCAATTCTTCAAGAACGCGTGCCCGCGGGTGTACAGCTAGGTGTACGACGAAGACACATCGACATCCACATGCGGCGGCGGGGGGACACCTCCTACGCCATCACCTTCTGCCCCAGCTGTGGACGGGAAAAAAAATCTCTGCTGCCGGTTCGCATACCGGCTCCCAACAAGAATGGAGATTTTGTCAATGATCAATTTTATTTTCATTCAGACCAAGTGAACAACGATCATTGGGGTTCCATGTTCAATTTGTATCAAAATGTGTATCAATATATGGACATGTTGTCTTATAGCTGGATTGTCTGATTATTGTTCGTTTTGAACAATGTGATAAAATATAGTGTACCACTACTTAACTGCTATTCAAACTTTCAAAGTGATATCACAAAGAGTGTTCAGCTCAGAGCTACTAATCAAATTGGATTATTCAAAATAAATACACTTAAATTGAAATGATTCAGTTTCAGCACTCGATTAAATTCAATGTGAACTCAAATTCAGTACTAACATTCCTGTAGATATTCCAAAGCTTGGGTTTGTAAAAATATATAAGGCTGTAGATATGTAATATAAATTTTGATTCTGCGACAAATAAGAAAGACATTCTCATGTTCTTAAAGATACATAGTTGCATTTCAGAACCTCCAAATGATTTGTAATAATGCAGATAAGAGTTTACATTTCAGAACACCAGAATACTTGAAAAGATCCATATTTAACCCAGAATAATACCATATTCAATACATCACGCACATCGTACAATTTACTAACTACACTAAACATCAGGTTCACAAGGATAAAAGGACTTAATCTTCACACAGCATCAGGCTTAGAGACAGCCCCGAGCATCAGGTCACACGGCACACCATTGTTCTGAACATGTGCATTACCAAAGGTAAGGCAATACTAAACATCATCTTGTCATCCTTGGCCTCTGAAACAAAATGAAGGAAATCTACATAATTTCTTCATTGCTATATCAAAATCTGCAAAACAATTGCTCAGAGCTCAAAAGAAAAATCCATAACTAATTAACAAGAAGATTTTAGTGATCTGTGCAATTATTTGGAACGAGTGAAAAACTGCAGAGTGGATTACGTTGGAAATTCTGCGGCATTGCCTCCACTTGCGAGGTCACCACTACCGTGTAGGACCACGCCTCCGCCACCGCAGCCACGGTGCGTACATCCATCGAGCACTTCAAGGACGCGGGTTCGCCTATCGAGGAATCTTGGATGCGAACGGGGGCCTGCGCGAGCTGCAGGCGAGACGGTCTGCTCCACTACGTCGGCTAGCGAGAGAAAGCATAAGACCAGCTGGTGCTCCCGGCAGCAGTGGCGGCGCCGGCGGAGGGAGGCGCAGGCAGAAGCAAACGAGTGAGGGTGGAGCCGTGGAGGCGAGCTGACGCGAGGGAACCGAGTCATGGCTAAGGCCGCTGGGAGCCATGTGCCGCAACGCCCGCGAGGCCATGTAGGAGTATAGAGTATTCTAGAACTATAGAATTGCAATTCTTAGCATCAAAATAAGTGAAAAAATGAAAACCAAAACTAAATTTGCTGTGGTGAAAAAATCTAGTTTCTAGATAGGATGAGGAGAATGTTAGAATAAGATGTTTGCATATTTGATGCTTAACTCTAGGGAACTTAAAGAAGCAAGTCGGTCTCCTTAGTGTGCTATATTCAGCAAACATGGAGTGCATAGCCTAGGTATGTCAGCTGACGATTTATTATTGAGATGGCATAATATGGCATAGCATGAGATTCATCATAGTTCAATTATTATGATGTTAGCATACCAAAACTATTATCACACAACGACTTAAAATGATTTGGGTTAATCATTTATCTAGATTGACTAAAATTGCACTTCATATTACTTGTGATTGGCCGAACAAAAGGGAGCTCCAGTTATTTGTTTCGATTTCTTTAGTTGTTGAACAAAGAGAATCGCTAATAGTTAGAAAAACAAACATGGATCACAAATTATAATCATTCACATGTGCCCAATTATTAGTATTTGTTTATTGTTGATTATGTTCATGATTAATTATGCACTTATCAAGTAAGTAATGAAGCTATTGAAAACCAAGACAAAAGCTATACAATAAATTGCATGAATCGTTAGGGAGCAGCTAACACAAGATTAGGGGTGGGAGTTCGGGTAATTTTGGTACTTGGCCATTAGGGTTTTGGACCATTGGATTTTGTAGAAGGGATACCCAAATTTATACTTCAAATTTGTATACCCAAAACAATGGGGTCTGAAAATTTGAACCCAGTTTACTCAAGTTAATCAATATAATTAAATGTCTATTTCTTTGTAAAATTTCAATACATTTTAAAGAACAAATATAACACATGGCAGCGTAAAAGCAATTACTTCATGATTAATGATCTCGTATTGATATAGATTTGTTCTCATGTCTCAATTGCATCATAATGTATGTAACTAATAGATAGTAAATTCATAAATGGCATGGATTGGGTATCTTCGGTAATTCAGGTTCCCCAACAAGGTACCCAAAGTATAAAAGAAATTTTTGGTCACTAAGGATAAGTAGCAAAACTACAGACTAAAACCCAAAAATTCGGGTAATTTTGGTTCATTCTCGGATAATTCGGATTTTTTGAGGCAAACGACAGGGGAGTCCCCTACTTTTTTCTACTAATTTTTGTAAAAGTTTACATACAATGTACAAGGCCGCAGGCCGAAAAAAGACCCTAATGCAAGTAAGGGTCTGTTTGTTTCTCACCTAGATTATATAATCTGGCTCATATAATCTATGAGCTAAAACAAACAGCTCTCAGATTATAGCCAGATTATAGCAATTCGCAGGTCAGATTATCATAATCTTATAAGCTGCTCTCTCCCAGCTTATAGATGATATAAGTTGGATTATATAATCTGAGGGGGAAACAAACAGAGCCTAAATTAAGCTATATCACATAACCAGTCCTAAAAGTGGTTTCATGCTAGCTTTTACCTTCAAGACAACTAGCTTCACCTCCTCTTTGAAACAGTGTTTCCATTGGCTTAAAGATGAGACCCCATGATCAAAGATTATACTGTTTCGGTGACACCAAATGCACCAGCATGCCACCATCATGATTTGCCTGAAGATGCGAGAGCCAAATTGTTGCTGCGCCTGCAACAGCATTTCATCAGGCAGCAGAGTAGTGTTCCAAGTGATGTTGAGAAATCTCCAACACCACTGGCTGAACGGGCACTGAAACAACAGGTGCAGCAGCGTTTCATCTGTGGCCATGTTGCAGAGAAATAGGTATAGGAAGGCAGTGTTCGAGATTTTCTTTGCAAGATGCATCCATTCTTCCATGCCTCTATGCTGTTGCAAAAAAATAAGCGAATCGTCCGCGTAAGCCATCACTTACGAGAGCTCCTCAATCAGATTGGCCATTAACGAGCACCTGCAGGCTCCCGTCGCCCTGCTCATAATCGTCCTCGTCGTCTCCGCTATTAACGGTAAAGAAGCTGATCCATGAAGGGCTTGCGTCGACGTCGACCCAAGAGGAGCTCCACTGTTTCTCAATGTTCGCAGCCTCTTGTTGCGCTGTGACAATTGACGTCTCTTCGTTGACTCAGGTGTCTCGTCGAAAACATTAATTCGCCGTCTCCAACAGATGTGGGTTCACAGTGCGGCCGGGGATCCGCTCCAGCGCGAGCTCGCCAGCGCTGGATAGCATCGGCTTCGCGCTTGCGCCCGGTGTGGTCGGGTCGCCTCTGGGGCCGCACGCTCTGCTCTAGCGACGCCGCCCGCCACTTGTCGGTTCTCCTTGCCGAGTTCACGCTCGACGGCAGCGGCGGAATGGACTTCTACGACATGAGCCTCGTCGACGGATACAACATGTCAATGCTGGTGGCGCCACAGGGCGCGACCGTGGGGAGCAACTGCGTGCCCCGCCGGCCGAGCTCCAGGTGGCGGGTGGCGTCGCCCGGCCGGCGGCGGCGTGGCGTGTAAGAGCGCGTGCGAGGCGTTCGGGACGGCGGAGCACTGCTGCAGAGTACTCGCAGTTCTTCAAGAACGCGTGCCCGCGGGTGTACAGCTAGGTGTACGACGACGCCACATCGTCATCCACATGCGGCGGCGGCGACACCTCCTACGCCATCACCTATTCACCTTCTGCCCCTGTGGACGTGGCTACATGTGTGCATGGAGCCATATTGGCGGCGATACTGATCGCATCACCACCCCACTGCCAGACAGGATCGATCGTAACCGTCGATGGTAAGTCCACGTCCACCAGATCAACAAAATAAAGCAGGCTGCAGCTGCAGACGTCCACAGATGCAACATTTCCTAACCTGCGCTCATTCCCCATATGACTTAGATAAACGGGCGTCCACCATGGATTTCGTCCACCATGACACGAGATCTTAGACCGTGTTTGGAACACAAAATCACATGAATGAAAAACTACGTGAATCAAAAACACATGAATGAAAGTTTTGGGTTGTTTCGGAATGTAGGAATCCGTAACATACAGGAAGAATTAAATACTGAAGTAATAACTTGACTTACTAACATTTCAGATTATTTGTTATGAAAAATGATTACAGACATCATTTCACCATAACCCTATATATGGAAACCCAAAAGAGAAACTCCTACCATTTCAAATTATTTGTTGTGCCTAGTTTTGTCATGATTCAAACATTTTATATATCTGACCAGCAATTTCTAGTCATTCATATAGATTCAAAGCATAAGACTTGTGTTTTTAGACTCACCATGATAATACTTCATAATATACAATTCATATGTTATTAAAGTATATGAATATGTAGGAATTGATTGTTAACGATAGGAAAGTTTGACTTACGATAAAACTAAAACAACATATAATTTGAAACTTAAGGAGTTGGATATCTCCAGTAACCGTACCTTTTTACATGTGAGATCCCGGAATCATTGTTCACACATGTAAGACAACCTTTGTTCCCATCCTCTGATCAGACCAAGGTGAGCTTCTGAAACCAAAGTTTCCTTCCGATATCAAGAGAAAATTATTTTTTTTCCTATGAGAAGTGATTTTCTCTCTTGGTACCATCTTCTACGTCGGGTTGTGACTGACAAAAATTCCATAACGTCACGAACAATTATTTTTACTGAAATTATCGTATTTGAAATCTGCAGATGGAACGGCATCAGTACATGGGTTTTGAAAGCCTTTGCAAAAAAAATGATTGTACATAGGTGGAAGAAGAGAACAACTAACTCCAGTGCGAAATAGAACATTTCAAGCTAAAGGGTATATACTGGTTCAAATATTCGAATTCTTGCACACGATTTGAGATTTTTGTTAAGACCGATAGGACTACATTTGGCAACAATCCTCCACTACATTTGGCATAAGAAAAATAGATTTTTTCCCTAGTCCTCAGATTCCATGAGCAGTTTGGTGAGAGCGTCAAGGCCAGTGACGACGTGGTCACCGAGCAACGGCGCCATGGTGCTCCTGTACCACACGACGGTGCTGCTGGCGCAGAAGCAAGCAGCGGCGCGGTGAAGGGTGACGCACCGAAGCGCCTCCACGTCGAACACGATCGGCTGGCCCGGATCCGCAAAGATGTCAGCCACTCCGATAAGCGGATCGCAGCGTTCGCAGTCGTGGTGGTGAAACGGCGCCCACGCCGCCCTCTCCACGTGACGCCGGAGCACCCACTCCAGCACCGGCGGCAAGCCCCGCCGCGGCCTCTCTTCCAGCGCCCAGACTTTGACAGTGCTCACGGAGAAGTGCACGTACTGGAGGCACCCGTCGACCAGGTGGAATCCCCACGTCGACGGCGACCCCTCGTCGTACACCGGGGTCGCCGGCGGCAGGGCAGGAACTGCCACGTCCAGGAGCGCGCCAGTGGCGACGGTGTAGAGCGTCAGTCTGTCGTTGATGCCTTCGTCTTGCCAGACGACGGAGCCTCCGCCGATGTCACAAACGGCGGTGAAACCGTCCTTGGAGCCGAAAGGCACGGCGCCTGGAGACGTCCGGAAGGGCGTCCCACGCGAAGGTCTCCGAGGAGAAGACGTCGAACCACCAGTTTTCCCGGTCGTGCGAGGGCAGAAATTCACGAGTCCCGGCAAGAACAATCTTGAAGTGTGGCGACGCCGCCGGGTCGTACAGCAGCGACTCGAGCTTGACAATGCCGTCGATGAGCGAATACTGGACGTGCCTCGGGATTCGGACCCACTGGCAGGTGGCGGGGTTGCCGACCAAGAAGTCACCGGAGCCACGGGAGAAGAGGACCAGCCCGCGCGTGCACTTGAGGGCCGTGAAGTAGAACTGCGTCGACAGAACCGCCATGACGGCGGGGGGGGGGGGCGGCGTTGTCAAGGTCCTCTTGCTACGACGCACAACCGTGAACTGCTGGCGGTAGAGCCCTTCGAGTTCAAAACTGGAGGTGTCCGTGCCGCGGTAGGCCTTGACCTGGAGGCCCCGTTGCGGCGTCGGTGAGAAGAAGGCGTGCAGCGGCGCCGGCCGGGCGGCGTGGGCGCGGCAGAAGCTGGCGTCGGTGATGAGGCGACGCCAAGCCGGGCAGACGGCTTTGAAGCGCACGAGGTCGTCGGCGGGGAGGAAGGAGAGGATTGTGGAGACGACGTCCTCCACGGATGCCAGCTGCTGCTCCGGGATGGCCGCCGGCCGCAGGCTGCCCTGCAGCCACGCCCACACGCATTTGCACGTTGCTAGCACAAACGAAAGGACGCCGCCGTCGGTAGTGCGACGCGGCTCCGATCTGGAGCCACTACCACTGCTATCCTTGTTACCCATATCGTCGAGCCGAGCGAGAAAGGAGCAGGGGGAAAGTGTGGTGGCCGGATTTGAGTCACGCGTAGCCAGATTTTTATAGCACAGTTCAATGTGTTTGCGAACGGTCTCAGCTGAAACCAAGAAGGCGCGGGCAGTCATTCATGTACCGGAAGCCCAGGAGAATATTGCCCGCTATTTGTTGCAACACTGAAGACTCTGGGGACGCCAAAAGTTTTGCCTTCTCGGCTTCAGCAAGAGGCTCCAAGAGTTGTGCTGACAGACGCGCAAGCGTATTGGCCAGCCACGTCCCACCCACGAGCGCTGCATGCTCGTATTTAGTCAGGTGGTTGACCGTCCATGAGTGAACACAAGCAAAGCAAATGCAACAATCCGAAAAAGAAAAGGGGGAAAAGAAATAGTAAAGCGCCATGCTAGGTAATGAGGATGTACTAGTCTTTTTATGGAGCAATACTAAACGCTGAGATGATCACATTCCTTTTGCAAAGGGAGCCAGCTAGAGCGCATGGGTATTTTAGACCTAATTTAGTGGAGAATTCGTTGGACAAATTATCTGAAAATTTTATCATGTCAGAATGCGTGCGGCGCACCTTTTTATGGACATAATTGATGTTCAAATGGAGCAGTACAAAGGAACGCAACGTGATTCTTCATCGCTAAGCATTGAGGATGCAATTAAAACATGATACATACAAAGCCTTCTCCAAGTGTATGTGCTTGCTTGCCAAGCTTAGTTTAAGGATCACGAGTGGAAGTTCAATTACTTGACGCCGTGCAGATACAGTAACAGTATATATTGCGTAGCACGAGATGGCTACGTACGTACGTACGTAGAATTGGTTCCCTTTCCATTTTGAGTTCACGATCATCTCTCTGGCTGTATTATTTCGAAGATCGGATGGTACTGCAAATACATTTGTTTACGGAGATTATCAGACGCACTGGTTACGTACTTATGGGAAGCCATGATGTGCCCTAAAGATTCAGCAAACCGGATAGCAAAGTAGAGATTAGAGAATATAATCAGTAAGCAAATGTTCCAAGGGGAGACAGAAACCTGCAAATACACAATGGCAGACATCCGCCATGTGGATATTGGCACATATGGTATACGAAACAAGAATTTTTTCATGCGGGCAGCTTTCTGAATTTGTAGGAAATCAAAGCTTGTAGTATGATACTATGATTTCAGCAAAAGCTTATTCTGCCTGGCCGGTCATGGGAAAAGGACCGACAGTGTGCACAGCCAGTGCACAAAATGGTCTGCATTAAACAAAATCCTGAAATGACGAGTTATCGCTGCGTGAATTGTATAATAGACGCAGATCCATGTGCACTAAACTTTGGTTTTCTTTATTCCCAAAAAAAAAACGTTGGTTTTCTTTATCTAAAGAAACTAAACTTTGGTTTATTATACACTTGTTATCATTGTCAACAAAGAAGCAGCACAGTAGGAAATGCGGTTGGTAGATTAGAATCGCGGAAAAGCAAAAAAAAAAAGGGTGTTCTGCTCTGTGCCTCTACAAATGGGTCCCGCCACACATTAGCGGCACTACGAGGAGCATATAAGTAAGGGATTACACGGCCCAATCGATCAGCACAACAAATCATTCGCCATTACCAACTATAAGGCCATCTTTCTCGTTATTCAGCCGTTGCTTTCCACAGCACACATCGATCGACCACGTTAGCCGCACACTTAACATCGATAGTATTTGCCCAGCAATCAACAAACAGGTTCCTTGCAATGTCGATGCTTTCACAAAGGGCTCCCGCCTCTCTTCTCATACTCGTGCTCGTCGTCTCAATCGTCACCGGTATGTTGCCAATCCATGAATTAGAATCCAAGCTCGTTCAAGACGAGCTCCTCTGTTTCTAGCTTCTTACTTCTTGTGACGCGTCAATTAATTCACATCTATTGTTCCCATCGATCAGGTGTTTCGTCGAGGAAATTCACAATCACCAACAGATGCGGGTACACGGTGTGGCCGGGGATCCTCTCCAGCTCGGGATCGCCGCCGCTGGAGAGCACGGGCTTCGCGCTCGCCCCAGGCGAGACCCGGTCCATGCACGCGCCGCACAAATGGTCGGGCCGCATGTGGGGCCGCACGCACTGCGCCACCGACGCCGCCACCGGCCGCTTCTCCTGCGTGACCGGCAACTGCGGCTCCGGCCAACTGGAGTGCTCCGGCCACGGCGCCACGCCGCCGGCGACGCTGGCCGAGTTCACGCTGGACGGGCACGAGGGCCTGGACTTCTACGACGTGAGCCTCGTGGACGGGTACAACCAGCCGATGCTGGTGCAGCCGGAGGGCGCCGCCGTGGGCGCCAACTGCGTGCCGACGGGGTGCATGGTGGACCTCAACGGCGTGTGCCCGGCCGAGCTCCGCGTGGCGCAGGGGGCAGACGCCGGCGGCGTCGCGTGCAAGAGCGCGTGCGAGGCGTTCGGGTCGGCCGAGCACTGCTGCAGCGGCGCGCACGGGAACCCGGACACGTGCCGGCCGTCGCAGTACTCGCAGTTCTTCAAGAACGCGTGCCCGAGAGCCTACAGCTACGCGTACGACGACGCCACCTCCACGTTCACCTGCGGCGGCGGCGAAACGTCCTACACCATCACCTTCTGCCCCAACACGGCCAGGTGAGTTGTTAACTCGATCTCGTCTCTTGTTTCGCGCAACCAGGAACGTTGCTCAGCTTTGTGTGCTCTCTTTTTCACTGCAGCGTGAAAACAGCGGAATCAGATCCCAGACTGGCTGTGTACATCGGAAGCTGGCGAGTCGGCTCCTCGTCGAAGTCGTCGTCGTGGCGCGCGACGCCGCGGCTTGGGTCTGGCCTTGTCCTCCTCGCCATCGCGTTCTTGGCGCTTGCTCGCATCTTTTGACCACCACCAGCCGAGGGATCAGGGTACTCTGCTACGGATGCGTCGTTTCTCCAACCACTACCGGCTATAGGAAAACATAAGTGACACCTCCATAGCTGCAGGAATTTCCTTCTCCGTTATTTGGCTCCATAGTAGTAAGAGGATTTATGTTGTTGTTGCCTAAACATTGTAATACATCGGGGACTGCAAATATATAGTACGTACTTGATTATTGCACACACGTATAACAGGTGGCGACTGACAAGGGTATACAAACTTAAAAGACCAAACTCAAACTTGATTTGCTAGATATGTGAACTTGACAAAAAAAAAGAGAAATCACAAAATTACTTTTTATCTTAACAACTTGCTTGAGTTCAACCTAGGAATTTGATATGCGTAATATCACAATCTCCTCAAAAAAAATCACAATCTCCTTCCAGTGTGTGTGAGTGTCTGAACATGTGTTTAGATTTCAAAGACATTTAATATGATTTGTGAGGGTTCTTTGATTGCTCTGTACTTGTACCGCACGTTGGCTAGTGCGTTGTCTCTCCATATCATATCATCAGAACATCAATTGATATAACAATTGACCAGATACATTAGGGTAGGGGTTGGGAGGGGGCATATGCCTGGACTCCTCGTCCTCTTTTACAGTTAACCGCAAGCTTAATTATCCTGATAGATCAATATTTCAAAACTTGTGACTTCAAAGATTGCCCGGTCATGAAGAGGGTGACTCATGCGGCCTTGTTAAGTGCATTTTTGGTTGCTCCATGTAACTTACTGAATCTTTGGAGTCTTTTTTATTATTATCGTTGAGGGTGGGGACGAACGGGGTGTCATTTTTCATGTAATAAATATGTAATCAAAGTTATATGTTCGAAGTAACTCATTGTAGATACCTTCAGAATCTATATTGAGATGAGATGATAATTGACCGCATACATTTATAGGGTTCGGTCGCGCGGGGGGGGGGGGGGGGGGGGGGGGGGCATTTGCCTTAACTCCTCATCTTCTCTGACATAGTTTTTTTTTTTGCGAGTGTTTGACACAATTAGTTGAAATAGATACAAAATTTTCAATTGAAAGAGATTGATAAAACTGACTAGGAAGGTGACTTGACAAGTTTTGTTACAGCATGTTGTAGGAGCTTTACCTTTTTTTTGCTGCCTCCTCAACCGCATGCTTAATTGTCCTGATAGATCAAGATTTAAAAACTTGTGACTTGAACGACTGTCGATCATGAAGCTGGCTACTGCTGCTGCCTTCTTAAATGCATTTTTGGTTGCTCCATGCAACCTACTGAACCTTTGGAGTCTTTTTTCCATTATCGTTGAGGGGGGGGGGGGGGGGGGGGTCATTTGTCCTGTAAAAAATATGTAATCAGATTCATATGTTTGAAGTAACTGATTGTAGCTCCTGTGTAGCAAATCAAGAGGAATTATGTTGTTGTTGCCTAATCTTTGCCACACATTGTAATACATCAGGGACTGCAATAGTACTTGATTATTGACCAGATACATTAGGGTAGGGGTTTGGGTGGTGGGGGGGTGGGGGGATTTGCCCCATATCTCAAAATTCTGTGTCCATGTTCCACATTGTAAGAGGCCTGTAGCACATATTTTGCCACTTGAAAAAACAATCTTTTTTTATCTTGAGAGGATCGAGCCTGGTATGTTAGATGCTAAAGGAAAAGCTTCACCCAATATCACAAATGTCGTCTCTTAATTGGTTCGACCTTCAAGAAAAGGCGTGAGGATATTAAAATTAGATTTTGTCCTCCTCACAAGATCACAAGAACATCACAGAAAAGTTTATGAAAGATGTAGATGTATGTGAGAGTAATTATCTATGCTATAGCCATGGTAGGTGTACAGTGGGTACTAGATATAGATTGAACCCTGTTAAGCCCGTCAATTTCTCAAATCAGGGAATTCTTACCTTTCATCCTTGGGCGCGTAACGTCATTTGTCCATATGTGTTATTAAAATCTCTTTACAAATACCTAGTGAGGAAAAAACAAAATGGAGAAAAGAGCACATTGCTATAGCAAATTGCATTTATGGTCTCAAAAAAAAATAGCAAATTGCATTTACACTGCTGCCTCATGTGAGAAACATCATAAAACCTCATAGCTAAATAAAACAGTACACCGGGCTTTTCAAGTCGAAATATAATCTTCATGATAAGATTATTTTGGATTTCCCAAATTACTATACAAAGGCTAACTTTGATATTACTTCGCTTCGCATACGTCCACCTTGAACCACAGCACCGTCCGACCAGTTTTGCCTGCCGTTTGATCACTGTTGGCCTCCTGTATGGGTGCATATCCGTCAAGGTACGAAATCTCAGGAGAGTAATTGATTAATTCATATATGCATTCGTATGTTCAGTGAGTTGGCATGTTTCATTGTTAACGTCCACATTGTTTGGACGTCTGTTGCGACATCTTAGGATGCTGTTAAGAATCGACGCGCTCTGTTTTCTAGATATTACTCATTCAAGATCTCATATGCCTAGCGGAAGGCACGTGCGTGAAGACTGCAAGGAGACCAGAACTCTGAACACAGGGCATGCATCAAGAATGAACTCGTGCATGAGTTATTGAAATGCAGGAAGAACCGCACAGAGTTGTTCAGAACAACTGAACTACCCACGGCCGATCTAACGCAACGCAAGCAACGCTCCTCTCTACTACATTTCGATCGCCTACTGCAGAGTACAGGCTAATCCAAAAATGCTACCGCTACGAAACAGCGCTCTCTGATGAATCGCCTATCCTAGCGTTCTGATCTCATCAACTGGATGGATCGATTGAACAAACTGATACAACTAGTTGGTGTCGGTGGGCAGGTAGTGGCGGTTGGTGAACCACGCCGAGTCGGCGACGACCTTGACGCCGTCGTCGTTGCGGTGCCACTCGTAGTATGCGTGCGTCCGGTTCATGATCTCGAGCGTGGCGTGGCCGAAGCTGGCCTCCCGGAACGCCGAGTAGTCCGGCTGCGGCGTGCGGAAGTTGTCGGCGAGGCCCTCGATGTTGCCGCCGTCGCCGATGTTGACGTAGACGGGCGCGGAGGCGTTGAACACGGGGGTGGCCTTCCCGTTGGCGATGTCGTAGGCGACGTTGGAGACGCGGTGCGTGCGCTCGTACGAGTGCACGTGGCCGGCCAGCACGAGGTCGACTTTGGCGTCGACGAGCCACTGCTCGAACTGCACCCGCATCGTCTCGCCCTCCATGTAGTGGTACCCGTTGGTGTTGTACCAGGGCGAGTGCACGCACACCACCAGCCACGGCGTGACGGTCCGGTCCACGCGCTTGAGCTCCGCCTCCAGCCACGTCCACTGCGGCGTGTACTTGCCGTAGGCGGAGTAGGAGGCGAGCACGATCACGTGCGCCGACGCCATCTTGACCGAGTACCAGTGCGGCTTGTCGCTTCCCGAGGCGGCGAACGGCGTCGGGTAGCGGGCGGTGAAGGGCTTGAAGGGCTCCGTCTCGCCCAGCTCCGGGGCGTAGTCCAGCTCGTGGTTGCCCGTGGTCCAGATCCACGGCTGGTACGCCACCACGCGCTCCGTGAACCGGCCCCACGAATCCCACCGCCGGTTGTCGTGCTCCGGGTGGTTGTCGGCGTACGAGAGGTCGCCGATGAAGAGCACCGCGTCGGACTTGGACGCCTCGTAGTGCGTCAGCGTGTCGTTCGAGTGGAACGTCTGGCCGAGGTCACCTGCACGCATCGACCATGCATGGTGATGATATTGACATTTTGTAGAACAGTTGCATATATGCATGCAGAACAGATTGAGAACAAGAGTTCATGCACGAACCGATGAGGCCGAACTTGAAGGGCGCGTCGGGCCCGGGCTTGGGCGGCGTCTTGAAGGAGAAGGTCCGGATGGCGTAGCCGAAGCCGAGGCGGTAGTAGTAGGTGGTGCCGTACTCGAGGCCCGTGAGCGTGGCGTGGTGGATGTACCCGGACTTGTACGAGGGCCCGTAGGTGTAGGTCTGCACGGTGCCCTCGGCGGTGCGCCTGAGGTGGTCGGGGGAGAGGCCGTAGCGCACGACGTTGCTGCCGGGGTGCGCGGGCGTCACCCACGACACGGTCATGGCACGCCCCGTCTGGTCGCCCAGCGTGATGTGCACCTGCTCCGGCGCGTTCGTGCCCGGCGGCGCGCGGAACACGTCGGCGTCGAACGGCATGTCCGGGAGCATCTGCAGGCTCCGCCGGTACGGGCTCGTGTAGCCGGCGTCGGCGCCGCACGCGACGGACGCCGCCAGGAGCGAGAGCACGAGCAGCGCGCGCGCCATTGACTTGAGCTTTGCTACGCAGATAGATCGGTATCCTTCTTTTGCTGTTGGGATTTATAGGACGCCAGGATGGTTTGTTGAGGCTCGGACGCCAACTATATATGAAGCGGCCGGAGTTGCCGTGAGGTCGGGAGTTCAGTTTCAAGCGCCCAAGCATTTCGGATGGCACCCAGGGAATCACGCTGACGAATAAATCCAATCCGCAACGAACTGGATTTTTTTTTTTTTTTTTTAAGGAAACGCAACGAACTGGATTAGAGGATCGGTTCGGCAGGAATGGCTAACATGTGTCACAGTGGGCTTGCACGAAGAGGCCAGGCAGAATGAGCAAATGGGGCCGGCATTCTTCAGGAGGGCTAGGCCCAACAAATTATAAATCATTAACATATTCGTATCTACCCCTCTCCGCACCAACGTAAGTTACTTTTACAATTTTACTAAGTTAGGTTGTATTAAGTTTCTCCAAATGGCATGTTTTCTGGTGTCACTTGACACCATTAAAACTATTTTAATCTCCACTAAAATAATGGTTTAATCAGTGATGATTGCATAAACATGCACAAACTACAGAAGTGACACCCCAATGACTCATTTGTCTGGATCTGCCTCAGTCTCCAAAGAGAAAAGTACCAAAATCTACAACATCAAATAAATACACTATGAAAACTATTCATATGATAGAGATCCAATGATACTAATTTGATGTTATAATAATTTAACTTAGGATAGTATGACTTAAGATAACTGTATCAATGACCATATTGTGTTATAGGATGCTCCCAGTAGTTCAAATACAATGTTCCAATATTTCTCAATCATATATCTCCATTCAAGTATATTATGCTTTGACCCAGATTTGTTAAAACTTTTGAAAGTTTGAATAACTATATCTTTGAAAAAATTGTTTTAAAAGCATAAAAACTATGTGTATATTTATCGTAAAAACAACATTTGTGAAATCTTACTTTAGTGGTATTATAACACTACAATGATATTAAAATTCACACGTCTATGAGTATATATTGTCTGACTTTGTAGCAAAGAAATGTTTCTTTTATATCTATGTAGTATTTTTTTTTTATTTGCTAGTGAAGAGAGAACCATATTCATTACTTAGAAAGCGAGTTACAATCACGAGTAATCGATTGCATCACAAATTAGGGCATGTGTATGTCACACTAACGTATGAGTCATCCCTCAGTTGTGCCATTTCATGATCTATATTGTTTTATTCTCACTTCATATTGCCTAGAAAACACATCTTGACAACCTTCTGTACCACTGCGCATCGTATTTTAATTAATGTGTTTCACAGGAAGTAAACAAGGAACATATGTTAGGTTAATAAGGGGAAAAGATTACTATAAGGAACCCAAACGGACGATGGACACGGGTCCTGGCTGGGGAGCGCTCTCCAGCGCGCCCTCGCGCCCCGCCGCATCCGGCCCTCCGCCGGCGAACTCAGCCACCGCCACCACCACCACCACCACCGCAACCCTCGCCCTCACGGCACCCCCAGCCCTCACGGCAACCACGAGCCCACAAGCCACCGCCCATGCCGCCATTACTGCTGCTACCCCAACCACCACTGCCCCCACCACCATTACTGAAGCTATTCCGCCGTACTGCCAAGATGAGCTAGATTACGAGGATGAGGAGGCAGGTGCCGTCTCCATCGACAAGACGACACAGGTGAGAGCTGGCCGGGATCCATCCCCAGATCTGGGGAATCAGGGGCGCCATCAAGACAAGGCTGCTACACTGGCCGCAGATGCCTCTCTTTCGGCCGTCGACGATTCTGCTGCTTTTATTCCGCCTCGTATTCTGCTAAGGGGCGAGTGCAGCAACGGCAGCGGCCAGTTACCGGTGGCCGGAGTTACTGCGGATCTTTCACCAAAGTGGAAGGCGCGGCCTGCAAATGCCCGGTCCGAGGCACCGCGCAAGCTCAAGTCCGTCGTGCGCGTGCCTTCTCCGCGCAGAGCTTCTGTCCATGCCCGTCTTGATGACCGGCGTGCGCCGTCTGCTGGCCAACATCTTTCACAAGATTGGCAACTGGTGAAGCCGAGGCGCTGGTGGCGCAAACGCTCCACCCCCTCCTCGGACGAGGAGTTACTCCGTGCCATGACGCGCTCACCTACTGGCGCGGGCCGCGCCACGACTCCGGCCAACTATAAGATGCTGCTGAAGGGCAGATGCTTTCGCTGCCTCGCCACAGACCACCGGGTTGCTAAATGCCGCGATCCCCCGCGTTGCTTGGCCTGCTGGTCTTCGGGTCACTTTGCTCGCCGTTGCAAGAACCCTCCTCGGCCTCCACCTATCCACTCAAGACTCAAGTTTCCACCGGGGAGCATCCATAGCCGTATCACTTTTCCACCTCTCCCTTCCCAGCAGAGCTCTGCTGTGAGGCGGGGCGAGGCTTGGCCGGCACTCAGCACGCCGGCGGGGCGCCTGCAAGATCCTGCCATGGAGCCGGCGCACGTCGCTGGTCGTCCGCACCAGCGGCCGGCTCAGGGACAGGCCACGGTCCCAGATGGCCGCGCTCCGATGCGTCACCCGCGACCTGGCGAGGCTTGCCGCGCACCGGTTATGGCTGGCCGCCATGATCGCGACTGGGATGACGATCATCGCGATGGTAGGCGCGACGGCTACCGTGCCAGGTTTGACCCTATCTACCGTGGTCGGCCTGCTGACGACCTCCCGCGGCAGCTCCAGGGAGGGCGCTATCACACACGGTCACCACATCGTCATCGACAGCACTTCTCCGACGTGGCGACTTGGGAGCGCGAGTACGACGACAACACGACGGCGTGCGTTGGCCGCGGTCGCACCACCTCCCGTTCTCTGGGACGTGGCCGCCGCCGCGACGCTGTCCCTCATGCTGACGACAACTGGGAGCGCCGCCGCTCCCGGTCTCCGGTGACTCGATGTGGCCTGTCTCCGGCGCCCATTCCGACCAGGTGGGGCCGCGGTGAAGCCTTCCCGGGTCACGAGGGTCCCTGCTGCAACACCCCAGGTGGGGGCGCTGGCCCCGAGGTGCATCGAGCAGCACGTGCCTCGGGCTTCCCCCCCACGCTTCAGCTCGAGGACCTGCCTGCAGCTCACGGGGCGCCTCCCCCTCCAGCAAGCCACCCAGACCCCCTCCTCGACTACTTCCAAAGCATCTGCAACGACGACCTGCCGCCTGCGACCTTCTATTCCAGGTGGGAACACGACCCAATGCTTCATGAATTTGAATTAGGGCGGTCAATTGCATCGACCTCCCCTACTGCTGTTTCCCCGCCCTACATTCCAGTTTCCTCATAGTGGACCGGGATGGGTTCGCATGATGGGCCGTCCCCGGTGGGCCGTGGGATGGAGGAGTACCACCACTCCTGGCCCTCCATCCCCGCGGTACACCCCGACTCCTCCTGCGTGGGACCTCGGCCCGTCGGATGCCGACCATGTTTTCGGGCCTGGGGACCATGGGCCACCTTCAGCCACTGAGCAGCTGGCCTGCCAGGTCAACCACCTGGACCTTGCGGACGAGGGTGGGCTAGCACAGCAAGACTCCGCAGATGACTTCTTGGGCCAGATCTTCCCCAAGACCGGCCCACCGATGCTACCAGAACCTGCTCGTCCGCGACAGCGTCAGGTTCGTGTTCGCTCGGTGTCTGCTGAGCCGTCCCGCCGCAGTACACGCCAAGCCAAGATCAAGTCCATTGTGCCGGTGGCGCAGCGTGCAGAACACCGGCTGATACGTGAGCTCGACCTCGCCAAGGATGAGGAGCCAATTGGAGATGAAGCAATCCAGAAATACCGCGCCACTTACAAGGAACCCCTCCACAAGAAGGCCATGGCTGCGATCCGTCGGGCCTCACGTCTGGCGGACAAGAAGGTGATGGAGGCGTCTGCCGCAATGGCCGCGGTGGGCGAAGAGGCTGCTGTAGATGCGGTCTAGACACCTCATCGCCATGAGTAGTGTTTTTAGTTATCAATGTTAGTACAACCTTTCCAATTTGTAGTGCCCGGCAATCGGCCGGAAGGCAGTGTGTGTTCTGATCTAGTTTCAGAGGTGGATCCTGGCTGTGACTGTATCTTGGGGCTATTGGTGGACATCACAGCTGAAAGGAGTGTGAGATGGTGGTGTGAGAGTCATGTTTATGTCATGTTACTGCGTCAAACAATGTTCAGTTCTGTCAGAACAACATGTCAACCGGTCCAGCTGAATGTTAGTTTCAGTTATGTCAGTACAAACAGCTCTGCTCTGACCTTAGCTGAGTGCCAATATCTGTTGTTTTATGTGGTGATCAAATGAGTCAAGAGCTCAAAATCATGACCTGGAATATCAGGGGGCTCAACATGCCAGCAAAAAGAGAAGTGGTGCTCACTATGGTTCAGGCAGCGAGACCGACGCTTGTGTGCATACAGCAAACAAAACTAGCCTCCATTGACAGAGCACTAGCAGTCGAGTTTTTGGGATCAAGACTATTAAATTTTCAATTCTTTCCGGCAGACAATACAAGGGGAGGAATACTATTGGCTTGGGACGAGGACTACATAGATGCCTCAAACTTGGTGCTACATGAGTTTGCCCTCACTATGAAGATTACTTTGAGACTGACAAACTCTGAATTTATCCTCACAACGGTATATGGGCCAGCAGAAGACTCGGACAAGCCACGGTTCATGGAGGAAATGTTAACCTATGTTCCAAAAACAAATCTGCCGTGGCTCTGCCTAGGAGATTTCAATCTGATATATGAAGCAAAAGACAAAAACAATCTAAACCTGAATAGGCGACTCATGGGAGGGTTCAGACGTACACTTGACCGTTGTGAACTAATTGAGCTAGCCCTACAAAACTGCAAGTACACATGGAGCAATCATAGAGAAAATCCAACTCTTGTGCGTCTGGATAGAGTCTTCTGCAATAAAGAATGGGACTTGGCTTTCCCAGGAATGAGCTTACAAGCGTTATCTTCTTCAGCTTCAGATCACTGTCCACTACTTGTTGGTCAACAGGAGCGGCCACCAAGGAAAGCACGTTTCAAGTTTGAACAGTTCTGGACACGAGTGCCTGGTTTCATGGATGTCGTCAAATTCGCATGGGATAAGCCGGTGACGGGTATATCACCCATGAACATTTTGCATGGGAAGATGATCAACACAGCAAAAGCACTAAAGGAGTGGAGCAAGCAACTGTTCAGTGAGGCTAAGCTACAACTGCATATTGCGCAGGATGTCATCATGAACCTGGACATAGCACAAGAGGAAAGAACACTCACGGAGGAGGAACGCGAACTGCACAAGCAGCTAAAGACGCGCGTCCTGGGCCTTGCTGCCATTGAAAGATCACGGCGAAGACAAAGCTCGCGTGTCATTTGGTTAAAGGAAGGCGATGCATGCACACGGTTTTTCCACTTAAAAGCCAATGTGCGCCGACGGAAGAATATTGTTCCCTGTCTGAAAAATGCTTCGGGTGAATATGTGTGGCCACAGGCTGAGAAGGAAGCCTTGATCTATGACCACTTCAACTCGCTCATTGGCACTAAACAGCAGCGCTCCTGCACTTTCAATTGGGAAGACCTAGAGCTGCCACAAGTTCAAGCAAATAGCCTCATGGGGAATTTTACCAAGGAGGAAATTCATGCAGCCATCATGCAAATGCCGCCGGAAAAGGCATCGGGCCCGGACGGTTTCACAGGCCATTTTTACAGATCTTGCTGGCCAATCATCAAATCAAATGTGGTTGCTGCATTCCAATGCCTGCACAACCTGAATGCGGGGCCACTGCACAAACTTAACAGCGCGACTGTCACCTTGCTGCCGAAGACTGAAGTGGCCGAAACAGCAAAAGATTTTCGACCGATTAGCCTGATCCATTCGTTTGCCAAAATTGTCACAAAGGTCCTTGCCTTACGGATGGCCCCAGTCATTGACAAGCTTGTCTCCTCATCACAGAGCGCATTCATCAAGAAAAGGTGCATACAAGATAACTTCTTATATGTACGAAACCTGGCCAGAGCATATAAGCGTACACGCACTCCTGCTTTGCTACTCAAACTTGATATATCAAAGGCTTTTGACTCTATTTCCTGGGAATACATGCTTGAGCTGTTGGAACACCGAGGTTTCCCACCTAAGTGCCGCGATTGGATTAATCTATTATTCCGATCAGCAACGTCTTCTTGTCTGCTCAATGGCATTGAGGGACCTCGGATCACTCATGAACGCGGATTGCGGCAGGGGGATCCTCTGTCCCCGTACCTTTTCATACTGGCCATTGATACCTTGCAACGGGTTCTTGAGTTGGCAACCGAGGAAGGTCATCTCTCACCTTTACGAGGACGACATGCAAAGCTGCGTGTTTCACTGTATGCCGATGATGCTGTCATTTTTGTCAACCCGGTCAAGCAAGACATCGAGATGGTGAGCAACATTCTGCAGAATTTTGGACAGGCTACAGGACTGAACATCAACATCAACAAAAGCCAAGTGGCAGCCATCCATTGTGACAGTGTTAACCTAGATGAAATTCTTCAATCCTTTGATGGGCAGCGTGCCACCTTCCCGATGACTTACTTGGGACTGCCGCTTACACTTGGGCGTCTACGGTTAGTACACTTGCAATCCGTCAAAGACAAAATTCTGGGGAAACTTGCCAGTTGGCAAGGCAAGCTGTTGAATTTGGGGGGGGGGGGGGGGGGGGTGGCGGCGTCGTGAGTTGGTCAAGACAGTATTAAGCTCGGTGCCAACATATGTCCTAACAGTCATGAAAGCACCGAAAACTTTCATCAAAGATGTCGACAAGGCGCGACGTCGTTTCTTATGGGCCGGGAATCAAAGGCCGCATGGTGGCAAATGCAAGGTGAGCTGGGCTCGTGTGCAGCGGCCAACAAAAAGAGGAGGTCTAGGAATAACAAACCTTGATTGTTTCAGTCGAGCTTTGAGACTGAGATGGCTTTGGTATGAATGGTGCGACCCAAATAAACCATGGCATGGCACTGAGCTGCCCATAGATGATGTCGATCGAGCCCTGTTCAATGCAGCAACAAGAGTCAACCTTCACAATGGCCAAAAGGCAAAATTCTGGACATCCAGCTGGTTAGATGGAGTTGCCCCAGCAAGCTTGTTTCCCCAGCTTTTCAAACTCAGCAGAAGAAAGAACAGGACAGTGGCCGATGCCCTTTTAGACGATCACTGGATCCAAGATATTCATAGTGATATCACGGCTCCACTGCTCCATCAATATTTTCAGCTGTTCACGTTGGTTGATGGCCTTGACTTTATCCCGGAAGATGAACAGGAAGATGAACTTATCTGGACACGCACTGCTGATGGACAGTACTCGGCCAAGTCAGCGTACGAGATGCAGTTCGAGGGAGGAGTCTTCTTGCCCTTCCACTCTAAGATATGGAAGGTTTGGGCGCCATCAAAAAGCAAATTTTTCCTATGGTTGCTCACCCAAAACAGAGTGTGGACTGCGGACAGGCTGCAACAACGTGAATGGCCCAATCAATATTTCTGTCCGTATTGCTACTGGAATCTGGAGACGGCACTGCATCTGTTCGCAGAGTGTCCGATGGTGTTGCAGGTCTGGACGCAAATTTCTCAATGGACAGGAGTTCAAAATCTGCTGCCAACGACTTGGACTGAATTATCTACCATTGGGGCATGGTATGACAGTATCACACCATCAGGCATGACGCAGCAGGCGATGGGCGTCCGGTCCTTGATCATTCTGGTCGTGTGGTACATCTGGAGACAAAGAAACGACCGCGTTTTTTAGAGGAATGAGAAGCCTCTGTCTAGAATTCTCGTAGAAATCAAAGATGAAGTGTCTTTGTGGGGTTTGGCAGGAGCGAAACAGCTCACGGCCCTAGTCGCTCAGAACATTAGCGAGTAATCTTTTATGTTTCTGTACCTGACTAGCCCATGCTCCTAGTCAGGGTCTTGTAGCGCACCCCTGGTGCAAAAAACACTGTTCCTTCTTATGAATATACATGCCGGCCAATGTGTCGGATCTTTCGAAAAAAAAGAGTTAATAAGGGAAAAAAAGGTTAATGGATCAAACTACTTGGTACTTATATGACAAAACAAGTCATGGTGGTGGAACTATATGGGTGTGCTGGCAGGGGACATGCCCCCCCCCCCCCCCCCCCCCCTCCAATGCACCCCCAAGTTTTTATCAGCCTCACGCACGTATCTCAAAATTCACTCCGGGTGCATTTTTCTTCATCTTATTTTTGCATCCTTCCACTCCTGCTCATCCCCAGATGGAGCGCTTTCCATTGTTGTTTCCGAGTTGACTTTATGTATCGAAATCGAAACTATATAAATAAAATATGTAAGAGACAAGATATTCAATGCGTGTATATGTATGTATAATTATGCCTGCCCATCATATATGTTTGGTATATACTCCTATATATCTTGGCCGTGTGAGCGGCGGCAATGGTCTTCAGCGCGCCTTCACGTCCTAGCGTCCGTGTTGACCATGACGTGCTGAAACCCCATCTTTTCGATGTGTTCATGATTTCTTATTTTAGTAGAACGCGCGTTCCATGATTAAATTCGTGAATGAGTAAGTTTGGCCAAAAGCTCGCAACGACATTCGGGTTTCCCCGTTAAATTGTGGCAGTGACACCTTCACCTGACCCGATGAATTGTTTTTTTTTAATGCGAGGGACCGATGAATTGTTTTGACAGCATGGATGCCATGTCATACTGTTCTGTGACACTAAACTTTTCGTTGCGACTCATCGCCTTACCGCGGAGGCACACGACACCACTGCGGTTGAACGCGACCCATCCGCGTGATGATTGGGAGGAGTAAAGAGACGGGGAACACCAGATGCGAGCCGGAGGCGTGCGATGCGAGAGCACACATGCCGGCCATGGCCCCCAGCGTCGTGGTACTGGTGGTACGGTTGGCAATGAATGGCAGCCATTCGCCTCGCCGCCTGTGACTCCCTGTCTGCGGGCGATCGCGAAACCCGGCTGCGGCCGGCACATGCGCCTCCTCAAGCCCAGGCCGACGCAGCCACATGACGCACTGTTTCCTGTACCGCACGCTCTCAGCTTTCGCGCTCGCTTTCGCTGTCCGCGCGCTGGGAAAAGGCTTTGTACGTCACGTACGTTTGTGTGTACGTGACCGGACGATGAGGCTTTTTTTGCACGTTAATTTACCAGTATCAGTTCAGGTGTAAGCCGCCCGTGATCTGTTTCTGTTGTACTACGCGTGTGGACGGACCTTCTTCAATTCCTCCCTCTAAAAGTCGAAACAGTAGCCTAGCCTCTAATGCTCTAGGCCATTGCTTGGCTTGATTGGGATTACAGGTGCGCGATGCTGTTCAATCTGTCTGGCTTTTACGTACACTGGTTAATTTCTGGAACAACCGAGAGTTAAAGCTAGCTTGATAAAAAGTTCAGGCAGACTCTGAAATTATGTCTCTCTCGGACTGAGAGGTGTATATATAATCGTACATCCATCATAAGACGTTTGATCTTTTTGGTCTGTAGATTATAAGGTCAAATTTTGATCTGCGAAAGCTGGGGATGCTGATGATGGAGTACGTGCGGCATGATTCTGAAGGCCGAAATGAAATGAATAACAAAGTGATCGTCCAATGTCCATGCAGATGGTCATGGACGCCACATGGTGTGACTGGAAATTCTGCGGCACAACTTGCTCTGTCCCTCGATGGCTGCGTTGAATGTAATCTAGTTCAGACTCTGATCACTTCTCTACTCGATCAGTACAACTGACAAAATAAGTTCCTGAGTTTTGCTTGCGCCCATAGTGTTATGGGTTCAGGAAAACGCTGATCAGAATTGTTACTACTATTTCCTGGAGAGCGCTGATCAGATTCATTACTGCTATTTCCTGGAGATCGACATCTACCTTTCCATCAAATAGTCACCAAGATATTTAGACAACAACCAAGAGCTAGCTCACGTCCAACCTAAATGGCACGCTACCACTACTACTCAAAGCTAAAAGCAGAGGACGTATCTCCCGTCCTTGCTGCCTTTTCCTTGCTAATTCCGTTTGCATCGTGAATCACGGACCTGGCGATGGATCGAGGCAGGCAGCAACATATTTTGGCCACGAATCTCCGCCTTGATGGCGCTGAGCCTTTCCGCATCCCGGCTAACTCCAGCGAGACGCGACGCGAGCCATACACAGATAGGGAGGGAGAGGGAGGAGGGAGAGATACAGGGGAGGGCCCCGGCTTGTCTGGAACAGCTGCCCGAGGTTTGAAGACGGGCACACCATGTTTCCTCTTCCACCAAAACACGCGGGTCCATGGCCCTCGTGGCCCTGCCTCCCTCCCCTTCGCCCCGCCATGTGCCCCTGCAGCCTCGCGCCTCCGCTTCGCCACCCTTAAATACCGCGCCACAACCTGCGCCCCTTCGATCTCCAGCAACACACATTGTTCCAGCTTCTTCCCATTGCAAGACTGAAACTTTGCAACAGCTAGCAGCACTAAGCATCATCATCTAGTTAGACTCTTGTTTGTGAGATCCAATTAATTAAAGTCAAGTCAAGCAGAGCAAAGAAAGCAAATGGCGAGGAAGATGGCGCAGGCGGCGAGCCTGAAGCAGATCCTGCGGCGGTGCTCGAGCCTGGGTCGGCGGCAGCAGGACGTGGGCGTGCCCAGGGGCCACTTCCCGGTGTACGTGGGCGAGAGCCGGTGCCGCTTCGTGGTGCCCATCGCGTGCCTGGAGCACCCGGAGTTCCTCGTCCTGCTCCGGATGGCCGAGGAGGAGTTCGGTTTCGACCACGACGCCGCCATCACCCTCCCCTGCGACGAGGCGGTCTTCGAGGCGCTCCTCGCCTCCCTCACGCTCCGGTGATCAGTTTGTCGGCCGGCGCTTCCAAGATGGCGCATCGGCATGTACGGCATTGGTTGGGATTCGGCCATTTCGGGCGGTGGCGGGAAACGGACGACCTGCAGAAGTAGGCGCTCTGCTTCTTGGGTCAAGTGGTTCTCGCCAGGCTTGATCATTCCATGGAAATGTAGCACCAATTACTAGGTAGCTTAGTGTACGTATGCATGTATATACTGTCATGGCGGTTCTGATTGATTTGTTCCTCGAAGGGATTTTATCCATCAATGAAGGAGAACAAAGCTCGCAAATTAATCGCCTCAAACTTGTTGAAGTCTAAACTGATACGACTCCTAATTATCACTCTTGAGCCCTGATTATTCACAAACATGATTCTGAAGGTCAATTGCACTGTGAAAATAAGTTTCTCCAGATGAAGCGTGACATGTTGCAGCTGTGCACATGCCAGCACGCCATGTGGAGGCATGCAGCAAAGACGACCTACGATCAGGAGACCCTGAGTTGTGGGCTTCCTGTGTCTGCCATACATAAGAGAATATTTTATGGTCAGGAGACTCTTGTCCTTATGGGACGCGCGAATTTTGAAGGCGCGGAAGCATGAGGAAAAAGACCTGTCAACTATAGGAACTATAGGATGGTATGGCTTCTTCGTCAGTTCTTTCGACTTCATCAACGCTTGAATTATTACCAGACTCAGAAGCATGCCCCCGATCGATGTTTCACAAAAGAAAACTGCAGCAGTTTAAAACGTAAATTGACACAAAAAGAAAATTTTCATTCTTCTCAAAGATTCTTGAATATTCACCCGTTCTTTAAGAGTTCGACAATAGTATCATTGATGCGATTTTGTTCCAAAAACCATAGAGGAGCTTTTCCCATAAGATCACTGTCATATGAAGTCATCCACGTTTTCGCAAGATTAGTCAGGAACTCAGGGTTTTAAAGTAAACTAATCTAACGGAAAAGGTACCGAGATTATCCGTAAGGCCATTGGGCTCATGCTATCCTGTTTCCCTATGATTTCTGGTTAAACATCCCTGTCAACCTCCACTGCTTACCACATTCCTGACACCATATCTACATAACACCCTCATCTAGCAGCTGCGCACAGGCTAATAATTGCTTATCTGTGTAACCAACACGGTCATTCGGCAACTGAAATCTTGGTCTAGTATCAACAGAGCAGGCCATGGCATGCCACAGCCGTTCCAGCATCTACCAGAACACTCACACGCGCACATGATGTGTAGGTAGGCTACCACAACCCACGCATTGAAGAAGATAGACCCAGATCATCGAGCGGATAAACCAGCGGCCCATCGAGACAATCTAGCATGAAACTTTCTGTGGATCACAGTGCTCGCGAACCCACCGCCGGGCTGGCCGTCCCGGGCTGCCGCCGGTGGTGGAGCCGGCGCATCCCGGATCGAGCCATTTCTAAGCTCTCTTTCGTGTGCCGATTCGCTAACTCGTTGCGTGAGGACGCGAGATTTGGGCAAGTGAGATCAGATGCAGGAGACAGCAAGTGACGATCCTTCACTCAGCTGGTCTTTTTGTGTGTGATTCGGACAGAAAGAGATGCGGTGGTGGTTTGGTGATGGGATCTTGTGTGGGGCGGATTTGAAGAAGGGTTGGGGACGAATGGGTTGTCCTCGGCCGTAGGAGTAGGGCGACGGACGGACCTGTTGATTTGGATGTTACTTCACTAGGTCCAGTTTCTGGATGCCACCAACCAAAGTTAGTTGGAGCTGGAGCCCAATTACACAACTCTCTGGCACTTGTCGCGGTGACAAGCGAACGATACAAATGGATTATCCACCGTTTTGCGGGTATGTGTTCATTACTCCATGTTGTGAGTGCATTCTATAAGTGGAATCATAAGGAAACTATTTTGAGGAATAAAAGTTTTCAACAGTGAGACTTCTAATGATGAGGTGTACTGTCGCGATTAATTAACGCCAGTGAGTCCAGGATGCCACTTGGTTATCAAAACTAGTTACCGCCGGACACTAGTAAGATTGGTAACGATATTTACCAAAGTTCATCGGTCTGGTATGTTAACAGTTCAAGCACATTTTGCACTTTTTGGATGAAATATGATTGAATATGGCTTCAGTTTAATGCCTATGACCAAAACGGTGAGCTCGGAAGAGCTTTACTCTGCTCTAGGAGCATTGGTAGTTCTGGACTTCTGATCAAGTTGCCACGTTGCCCAAAAAGGTGTCAAACAGTTTCTAGCTTCGGCATGCAAGTCATTCCATGTCATTTTCTGCGTACCATAGTAAACATGCTCCTTCATTTGGACGCCTTTCTTAATGCTACGTCTTGATAGTTGATCTTTAAAGGATGGTAAAAAACCCTCATCTTGTCGGTTAAACCTCTGTCATCAACATTTCAAGTAGGACTTAATTAGAAAGAGAACCATCCATTTTTTTTTTTTGAAAGATCGCCATCCATTTGGTTAAAAAGCTTTGTGGATCAAGTACATGTGTTCAATCACTGTAGAAGTTTCATACTCCGTTTCTATGAATCCTTATGATCTTTTCATTCCAGCCCAAGGAGACGTCGGATGAATCAAAAACCAGAGGCTAATTTAGCAGCATGGAAGTGAACATGGGTACGCGTTTTTTCCCCCTGACATTGCAATGCACCGGTCTAGCTAATGCCGGCGCAGACATGCATTACTGATAAAGCACCCTACTTTGCGCCTTCATGATGAAGTGGTTCATGGGTCAACAACTACAAGGCCCCTTTGGTGGGACTTGAGGATTGGTTTATATCCGTTGACGAGACCCGATCGATGATAGACCATCGCAACAGCTAGCACCGTGTGATGGCCGCCGGAAGTGCGATCGATAATTGTTATGGGATAAGGATTGAGAGCACACGTTAATGGTCAGATCGATGCCTCCTTGCGCAAGTCCATAACATCTTAGAGAAAGCTCCAGGAATTTAGATACTTTGGAGCCATTTTTGGGGTCGCAATATATAATCCAACATCAGTGGTGGCGCTTGTCGCTTCAGGTCAGACTTATGATCAGATTCAGGTCGCTCGCCATAGGCTGCAAGTTGCAAAGGAGAACGTACTGTGCTGCCGCACCTACCGGTACGACTCCAACGGTTGGTTCACATCACGACCCCCTGCCGCCCCACGGGCACCACCAGTGCGCACGCCCAGGTGCAACGTACGTAATCCAACCCGCACCCGCGGCGCAAAAGAACATGGCGTTTCGGAGATCCAGCGATCACTATGCAGGTCCTAGCTAGCTAGTAGTAGGAGCTAGGACTAGGAGGCTACAGCAGCGGCCACTACGATATGCACCCGGCGAATCAATCGCGGATCGCGGCGAGCGACACCTGCACGAGTGCACGACACAAAATCTGGAGTCGTTCCGTCCCGGACCAACAATGATCGAAATCTCTTCAGACTCCAGAGCATATACCGCAGCCGCAGCAAGCGACTGCCGCCCGCAGGACAACGTCCACATGCGGCACATACCGGCCTGCGCGCCCGTGCCTCCCACACGGGCGTACGCGCCACGAGGCCTCCTCGGTCACGCGACCAACCCAGAAGGACAGAGGATACGCGCCGCGGCGCTCGCTAGCGCGACGGACGGGACGTGGACGCGACGACGCCGACGGCCGGCAGACGAGGCTCCCGTAGGGCCGTACGGTCCCGGGCGTGCCGCGCGACCCACCACCCGTGCCGTGTGCGCCCACGCTCACATGCTTGTATTGCTCTCCTCCCCGTTAAATACCCTGCTTACTTGCTCGGCCACGCCTCACTCACCGCCACCAACTAAGCAGACTTTGTATTCCAACGTTATTTGGCCAACCAACTTCCCGGACCGAGCCATCGACCATCGAGACCACACGCATGGCGATCACGGGGTCCAGGAAGCCGGCAGGGAACCTGCGGAAGATGCTGCGGAGGTGCTCGTCGGGGCTCGGGAGGAGCAGGGACGAGGACGCCGGCGGGCCGCCGGAAGACGTTCCCAAGGGCCACTTCGCCGTGTACGTCGGGGCCTGCCGGAGCCGGTACATCGTGCCGGTGGCGTGCCTGGCGGCGCCCCAGTTCCAGGAGCTGCTCCGGAAGGCCGAGGAGGAGTTCGGGTTCGGCCACGACGGAGGCATCACCCTGCCCTGCGACGAGCCCACCTTCCACGCCGTCCTCGCCGCCGCAGCAGCCATCAGATCATGAGCTCTCTTGCAACGAGCCCGCGCGCGCCCCCGGCATTGCGTCGCTCGTCTGTAGTAGAACTGTATACGTAGAGCGGAGCGCTAGGAGCAGATTGTTCGTGCCGTGGAAGATGCCACCATGCACGTTTCATTTTTCTTTTTCTCCTCCTTCCCCCTCTATGTAATTGCTGTCGAGACGATCGATACATCATCGATCGGACTGCGAAAAATTCTCAGAGCGGTGCTGCCATTCGGCTGCCCTGTGAGAACGAACGAGATGGATCACAAGATCTTCCAAGTAGTAGTAAGAAACCAATTCTTCTTCATTCACAAGATCTCTTGCCCTTTTAACTGCGTCCTTTTTACTCCAGCCGATCGATCACATGGCGGACATCTGCGCACGCACGCTCATGTTGTACTGCTGCTGCTGCTGCATATCGTACCGAACTACCGGACTAGCGCTAGCAAACGAACACCTGGCTTTCCCAGAGGAAAAGTAACGCTGCAAGGTGACCGGTAACCGGTTGAACGATCTGGTCTCGTGGACTCTTGTAAAAACTTGTCACGCCTAAACACATGGAGATGCTGCCGCTTCAGTTTTTTGTCGGTGGACCTTGTGGCTGCAGAGATGATTGCGTTGTACTACTCGTCGTACAAAACGCTCCCTGCTGCTCTCACATGGACTAGACTTCACTCATGGTGATGCTCTGTTTTTATGACCAGTGGCTGTAGGGTCTGTTTGGATGATGACCAACATCAGCCACACCACAAGTGTGGTCACCCCGCAAGTGTGGCGAGCAAAATGGCCGCTACAACTTTGGCAAGCTTTGGCATGGAAAATGAACTAGGGTCCTGTGGAGCAAGTGTGGCGCGCCGCAAGTATGGCAACAAAGCAAACACCAGCCAGAAAAAGTGTGGCATGCCGAACTTGTGGCGTGGCAAACTTTGGACGCCATCCAAACAGGCCCTGGTGGCAGTACATTGATAGTATTTTTTTTTCCCATAATGTACATTGTCAATTTGTTCATGATCTCTCACTACATTCTATTTTTCTTCTCTTCAGCAAATGTTTCAGTGTCATAGAGTCTAACCCCGAATAAATCATCTCAGTTAATCAGTGGTCATACGTTGGCAGCTGCATTGCATGTCCTCAAACAGTCAAACTTATAACGACGTGCAGCTTTGGCGTTTAGTCCAAGCGTAAGATCGACAAAATCTTATGTGGTGGCAAATTTTCTCCACTTAAGTAATAAAATATCTGCGGCCGGGCACATCAGCCACACACAAGAACGTGAGATGCCATTTTACCAGCAGTCCAGCAGAGTCGGCCGGTAGCAATCACCAGCAGCCAGCGCTGTCAAATCGGGGCTAGGGTTCACTCACGAGCTCGCGACATCCACATGGCCGCCATGTGTGGGTGCTCCAACCTTTCCATGCCGAGAGAACGTGGCCATTGGGCGCTGCGTCCCTGAGTCCAGGACCAGGACCAGCCATCTCCGGGTCAGAACTCAGGTGTGTGCTTTGCAGCGCAGCCCCATGCGACCGCTTGAATTCAAGGAGAGGAACAACGATGTCTCGATCAGTGGCGCCCTGCCGTGCCGTCCATGTGACGCGATGCGGAAACAAGATCGACTGGTGGCTGATGGAATGGATGGGGGCGAGTGCTCGCTCCACGCTACTCCTAGGCCGCAACATTGTTGCTGCTTGGTGCCTCTCAGTTCATCGCTCGCATGTGTAGCTCTGGTCTTTATCTAAGAAAAAATAACGTGTAGCTTTGGTCTTGCTGCGGCGAATGGGACACTGCTGGGTGAACCGAACCCCGCCGCTGATTGGGATTGTAACTGCAGAAGACGAGAGATGTTTGAGAGACAGAATGCCGGTGTTGTTAGTGGAGTTGGAATGAGCTGGTGGACATTTTGTGAAAGGGAAGGTTCTGGTTAATGTACGCATATGAACCTGTTCAGCATGTCGTTAGTGTAATGACTTTGGTAGGACCAAGGACCCCATGATGCATCCTATTCCTATATCCTGGGAGCCCTGGAGTGAAGAGTGGAGACGATTGCCGACGATACTGCAATGATGTTTCTGGTTTCAGACCGTAGAAGGGACCAGCTGTTACGTCTCTTAAGGTAATGGAAAAACAAATTTTGTCTCTACACCATCATGAGTTGCAGACAAGCTACATTATTACATTTTTCTAGTAACAAAATATTAAAACATAGTAGTTGTTGTGACTCTGAAGAATTTACTGAAAAGTATTAAAAGGAAGTAGTTGTTGTGACACTGAAGCATCAGAGATCAATCTACGATTGCTTGTGTGCCAGAGATAAGTCGTTCACATAGATTACATACATGAGATAAATAAATGTATCTAGTTTCCAAGATTAGTATATATTCTATAAAATGAATATGTTTCAGAGATACATCTTGTACTCGGAGCTTTCAATTTAAATAGCACTAGAGCAGAGCAGACAGACACTCACTGTTCATTTTCAGAACTTTGCATTTTGATAATTTTTTGCGAATGCATTTTATATTCCATAGCGCTCAACTGATTTTTATCCTTTCGGCCGTCAATGTTTTTGGCTTTCTCGATCGGGCACCTAGGTATTCCTGTTCCACTCCGAAATCAGCAGACATTACTCTGCGTTGCTAACAGCTTGCATGTCATACTCGCGCGACCTCATCCTCATCGCAGGGTCCATGCTTTGCATCTGCCGTGGAGCTGCGGCGAAGCGTGAAGTCGTTTTCCCAAGCTTTCATGGACAGGTAAGCCAATGCCGGGGATGCAGCCAGCACTGCAACACCAACGCTGCCAATGGATGTTCAGGTTCACATGCATTGCTCCACTCCACGACGGCCTCATGCAGAGACTCTCGAGCAGGAAGCAGTTCTTCAGAGATCTTTCCAGAAACCAGGCACACAAGCAGTGATGGAAGCGGCAGTGCAGTTAAGGCTCTTGTGATTGCAGAATGGCGGCATTGCAACCACTTGAGAAGGCAGCAGCCATTCAATGGCAATTGGCACTGGCGTTGCTTCACTCCACCTGTTTCTTTTGTTTTAATTTCCTGCGTGATTTACGTTGCTTTTACCAAAGAAACACATGGACTTCTTCCTTGTGAATTGTTATCTCTCCAATTTTGATCTCTTAAATTTGGTCCCATTTTCCAAATGCGTCGGCCCAATTCAGTGTTTCGGATTGGGCCGGGTTTGTCTCGTGTCGAGCTCCAACTGAATTGAGCATGCCGCCGGTCCGCGAGCTCCGTGGCAAGCCCAGCTTAACATGGGCCAGAAACAGCACCCATTCAAGCCGAGGAGGAAGATGCAGCGGCTCCGTGGTAAGCCCAGTGTAACTTTAACATGGGCCGAAACCAGCAACCATTGAAGAAGAGGATCTCGCTCGCGCTTGACAGACCAGCGAATCGTCATTTTGCCGTCAGGCGCGAAACTCTTGGCGAAAGGTCGTCGGCGTAGACTCGCAGAGAAGGCGAAGCAATCCAATTGCGTCAGAGGCAGGCAGGCAGGTTTTCAAGTCTCAAACCTGCCTCGCCTTGGCTTGCCTTGCAGTCCTCCCCGGCCGCCCGAGCTGCGCCGCGCTTATCCGGACTCGGCGACCGTCCCTCCACTCCACGCACGCCACTGCGGGCGGCCGACGCGTCAACCCATGCGCCTGCCCGGTGACGTGCGGGCACGGAATCGGAGCGTCCGCACGCACCAACAAGTAGAGCGGCAAGCAAGCGCGGGCATGCGTGAGGTTCGACGCACGCCGGGCGGGCGGCACGGTCTCGGTGGATCCCTATCCGTTGGTTCCTCGGCCCGAGCCCCCACGCGGGTGTCGCGGCGCGCCCGGACACAACCGCTCCCACCACCACCCGCAGGCACTTCGCTCCCCGTCCATCCAGTCCACCGGGGTGGAAGGAAGAAACAGCCAAACGAATGGCGGGCCGGCCTGGCACGGGCGCCCGTGCATCGCCCGCGGAACGCGCTGCGGCCCCGCGTGTCACGTAGTAGTACACGCTCCGGTGGTGGAATCCGCCAGGTGTCCCGCGTCGCCGGTTGTTCGGTGTGGGACCGCACGGCAAGCCCCTCGTCTCCAACCGGGCTTGCTCGACTCCATCACGCATGCACGCGACTGGTGGTGCGCCCCGAGATCCGAGCTCGCGGCAGCACGCCCCGCACGGCGCGCCCAGCCCGCGCGACTCCCCACGGGCGCGCACATGCCGGCCGCCCGAACCCCGCGCGATCCCTCCCTTCCCGGGCCGCCCACGCCGTTCCGGCCTAATTCCCGGACCTGCCATGCCATGCCCCAATCGTTTGTCCTGTTGCTTGCGCGCGACGTACGGGACCGTCGTCGTCCATCGTAGCTGGCTCCCGCTTTCGGACAGCGCCGCGTGCGGGTGCGCTAGCTCGTTCGCCTCGGCTGCTTGCAGCCTGCAGGCGGTCGAGGCCGGCGTTAAAAAATTGTGTGCTCTCGCCTGCCTGGCCAACCGCGATCGCGCGTCACTGGCTTTTCGGCGCCTGGTGAGGCCGCCAGTGCGAGTGAGAGTGACCCCGCGCGGCTAGCTAGGCTAGCTGTGTGTGTTCGAGCGACCGGGATGCGGCACGGTGACTGCACTCGTTGGCGGGCGCTGGACGGAGACGATGACGCGAGCGCGCGGCACGTACGCCGACCGACCTAGCTAGTGTAGGTCTAGATTCTCCGGTTAGTATAGATGCGCCTCGCATACCTGGTGGGCACATGGCACGGGAACCGGCCGGACGCATCCATCACCTTGGATTTCATTTCATTTCAATCACATGATATATGATCGAGAGTACGTGTACTAAACGGCCGCATGGAGAACACAAATCAAATGTGTGTTTGTTTTACATGGCCGCAGATGTAAGTAGCCACTCGCTAGTATGACACTTGTTGCAGTGCAGCACGTTATTAGCAGCCGGTCGGGGAAAGACAGGAAAAGATGCAAATGCTTCTCTTGGCCGATCTGCATCTGCCCGCGCGCGCAACATCCTCGCCACTAGTACTAGCCAACAAGTCAAAAGGGTTTTCGGATCTGATCTCGCCTCTGTCACCCGCGCATAAACTACAGTGAGCTAATCGGCTTAGCTCGCCCACCAAGGTGAATGCTCATGTGCGCTGCATTGCTGATTCCCCAAAACCGCGACCAACAACTACGTACGCACATGGATCTACCGCGGGATAAAGATTCTTTACCAGACGTACTGCGACGACTCAACTTTGGATCTCCCCTATCACCTTAACTTCAACTTGCGTTCATGCTTTGTTACAAACTAACTGTAAAGGTTCAAGTAAAGAGTCACTGTAACTGACACAAAAACCATACTATCAAATTTGGTTAAGCCCTACGAAACATAATTCAAGAGAAGGGAGAAGGCCTATCTGGACATATAAAGTACACAATATGCAAACATATTAAGTTATGTGCTGAGAAAATCTCAAGTTACCAAAAGTTAGGAAAACAATAGCATTGATGTTTATTCAAATTGTACGACACCATATCGAGTAAAAATTGGTTCGGGCATATAGTGCATTGCGGTGAAGGGTCTGCATTATAACAACTACTGAAGAAATTAAAATAGTTTTTCAAAATACTGCAAATTTCTTTTCAAGGAAAGAAAATCACTTAGTAATAAAGTTTTTCATATCATACCCCATCATAAAAGACAAATGTTCAGTTTCTTAGCGCATCCCTCCTCCCAGATAGACGAGAGTCACTAAAAAACGTCTTCATACAAAGAAACTAACTCGGTAGCCATTAACCTTAAAACAAGTGACTACATTGAAGTGTATTTGACCTTTCAGACGAAGATGTTTTCAGTATTTTCTGAGGACCATGATATGCACCAATGTGATTTCAGATGGATGCTCAAGAGGTTAAATGAACTGTATAGATCGCCATTGCTTTGTAAATGAAGAAGGTTTAAGAACATCACTACGGAATGTTTCTTTTTAATATGTTTTTATTTCGTGTGGACACATGATTAGGAATGCTCTACGTGTAATAGTCTGAGAGCAAGCATGTGTCACTATTTTAAATTCAAGTATTCAAAAAATGAGTTTAAATTTGAAATTAGTGTTCCCCTACATGTTTTGGGACAGGAGTGACCATCTTGTCAGTTAAAAACACAACAAAATAGAACGAATTTATGCTATTCTGCAATATATGGCTATAAATTTCATCATTTTTTTTAATCAAAAATGAACTCTTTCCCAAAACTTACAAACTAGAGAATTTTCAAATTCAAAACTGAAAAGAACACACTATATTTTTTCAAATAACAAGTAGCTGATATTTATGTGCATTAAGAACAGATAATGACATTTTTTCGTATGGAACATATATATGATATGAAAGACAGCAGGATGCATGCAATTGACCTATTTCCACTCTGTTGGAACCATAGGATAAAACAGTACAAAACACGAGAAAACAGAATATCCATGCGCTTGATAATTATATTTCCTGTTGGATGTTGCGATGGAGGGGCACAATGCTCAAGGGTTACAAGTAGTACTATAGACTGGATATATAAGCGACATACAGCTGCTGGACAAAAGACAAGTCTTAGGGCACACAATTTTTTTACTTACATATACTTCGATCCACATGTATGAACACACTAATATAAGGTTATGGATGTCAATAACAATGTGTACCGAAAGCTACTCAGCCATAGTTTTTAATGGAGACATGGACAGTGTGAGCAGGATAATACTGCATTGCTTGCAAAAAGGAGATCAAAGTAATCACCTGAAGTTTAGCATTCATTTGCACTTCCCAAGATCTCACGCGTATTTTTTATGACCAATCAGATCATCATTGGTGAGTTGCTATTTTAGCAACAAGCCTGTACTTGCCTTTCAGCTGAGAAAAATAAACTGGAATCGATGCTAATTTATATTAATGCTCTTCTTAGATCTCTTGTCTTGGGAATGCATGACATCCACCTGATCTACAGCAAGAACCGTGTATATATCTATGGCCGTGGCTCAAAGACTAATAAATTTCAAACATGGTTATCGCATACTCGACCGGTCCAATAACCAGAAGATTATAAATGTGCCTTTTTAAAATAAACAATTAATGTGTCATTTGCTGAAAATCCATCAAATTGACAAAAAAATGTTTTAAACACCAAGAGAAAAATGGGCTGCAAAAAGATCATATCAATTGGTGTACACGAAATACTAGCTATATTTGATACATGAAGCCATGAATTATATAAATCTAATAGCTTAAATTATAGACTATAGCATATCATCCATGCTTTCTTGCGCGTTATTAACAGCAGACGCATTTGCTGCATGTGGCCGATAGAGAATCATACGTATGCTCGTTGTTTGAAAGGCTTGTTTGTTATCGGTCCAGTGGCATGCTTCAAAAGGTAAAACAGGAGAGGACGGAGCTATACGTTTCTTGACGAGAAACCTTTGTTGGGTTGTGTGTAGATACAACCTTTCTACCTTTGTTTCTCACGTTTGAGTTGCCCGTATTTGTGTAGTACAACTGTGACAGTTGTTCTTAAGTTTCTTAAGTTGGTCTTCCTTCAAGCCTCCTGCATATTTTTCTAGCATAATCACCTAGCTGACCCATGAGCATACATATACATACACCGAATTATTTTGGTTTTATTATGATTTTATTTCTAACATGGGGATAGAAATGGGCATGTGGCCTATAATACAGGTGGTTGACATGGCATGTTTCTCTGCTCCAACTTTTTTGTTGGTTATTAGCATTCATGTTGGTGAATACCTCCATTATTATGTGATGGAGTTTGTTTGCCCCCCATTTTCCATTCCTGGTTCGGCCGCCATGATGTTTAGGATGAAGTTTAGGTGGAACAACGTTAAGGATCCTGCCGGTGTATATTAGAGGTTCTTGGGGAAAAAATATGATAAGAAAACTGTCCCTTCGCCCTCTTCAATACAGTAACTGGAACAATGACTACATGGATCAAGTGTTGCCGAGTGAAGTCCGTGTATATATACTAGGCTGCCTATATACCAAGCACAAGGTGCTAGTACAAGATCTTCCCGTTAAAGCAGTCTAGTGTTGTGAAAAAGGTATCACTGAGAATTAGCCGCATTAATATATTTAAGTCATTTATTAGGTTCATGTTGGAGGAGATGCTCTCAAAACTATAATTAGGTTCTTGCCACAAATATGCACACTATACACACATCCAATCATCTACCATGTCCACACCTCGCTCAAGTCGTCGCGGTCAACAAACAAGCGCGATCACATCATCGAGCGATGAAACAGGGGTAGCTTTCGTACCGTAAGAGTCGTCTCAATGCTACACACACAATGATATATAAAAACTCTTGCTAACGACGCATAAATTGTCGTGCTCGCTCGCTCGCTCGGGGGCCCCGGTCCCCATTGTTTGTTTAATCGAGGTCTCGCTCGCTACGCGCTAAGAGCGTCCCCAATGGTAGAGGCAGCTAAGAGGTAGCAGCTAGCTCTTACAAAGAGTTGAAGAAGAGTGGGATCTATGTTTAAGTCTCTCATTTTCCTTAGAAACTGCCTCTTGAGGAAGAGTTAGCTGCCTTCTCTCTCTTCTTTTTCTCCAATAAACAATTCTAAAAGTTAGCTAAGAGGTAACCATTGGAGACGCTCTAAGCCGGGGATTAGGAAACTAGTTGATCCATCTGGTCGGCATAATTTATGTGCTGGCTTCGCCTTTCAACCCGGACCAATGGGACAGCGATACGACGGCCAATGGGAAGCGAGTCTTTTGCGCGATCGGCGTGCGTGGATGGCCACACCGAACGGGTGGATGAGTATGATGAAGCAATTAAGCAGCAGCTCGATCCGCGCATGATGATGAATTGGTTAGGGTTCGGCTCCCGAGAACCAGCCTGTCTGAAAGAGCTGATTAAGGCATCGCACTGCCTGTCGTCGTCGTTGCTGTTGGGTGGCAGCAGGGCTGGACCAGCCGGCCGGCCGGCAGGCAGGTCCAGGATAACCGGCACGAGCACGCACGCGACAAAGGTGGAGGCAAACACCTCCAGAAATCGATCAATTGTGCGTGTGCCCTACTAGCCATTACACTAGATGCAAGAAGCTAAAGCTGGATAGGATGGCGCTGGAGCTGCTACTAGCTCCAGAAATGGGTCGGTCCGTGCGTGCATCAAGTAACCTTTTCGAGCTGCGAGGAACGTACGCCAGGGCCCGGAATGTCCCCACCGGAACTCGAGCTAGTCGCTTTCATGCCGTCGTTGAGGAGATGGGCATTAGAGCAAGTATAATGAATTTCGCCTGCTGCCGGCGCCGCACCCGCTCTTGCGCCTGCTCTTGCGCCTGCTGCCGGCGGTAAGCGAGTGTTTTGTCTGCGTGGGACCCAGCAGCCAGTGGTTCTGCTCCGCTTCAGCCCGCCGAACTGCCGGCGATTGACGAGTAGCCAGCTTCATTCTCTCTCCTCTAATCTCTCTCCTCTCCATTGGACTTCGCCCGCTGAATCAAGCTTATTATACCTGCTCTTATATTGCAAGGTGGATGTGACATGGCATTGGGACACAATTATGGAAGAAGAACATCTCGCCTTCCTTTAGTTTTTTTGCTTTGAGACGGTGTTTCGCTGCTTTTGTCGCTCAGGCCTTCTTCAACTGACGGAGTGGAATAGTTGTGTTCGATCTTATTAGTGGGCATGTCTACACATACCCGCCGCGATTATTGTAGCGGCCGGGGTATACATCTTTTTGCGTTGTGTGAACTGACGTAAGGTCAACCAAGATATGTGGCACGTATGAGAAGCTAGAAGGTATAGGATTTTCCGGAGAAAACAAAACGGAACTTCGTCGTGATTTCGATCTCCATAGGCTCGTGAACTTGACCTTGTGATGTGGATCGTGTAACGGCTCAATCCGGCCGAGGCCCACCCAATTACGTCCTTCCGTTTGGACCCTACCAGCTTAGTCTTACTAACACGCGATTTGGACTGTAGTCAGACCCGTTCCTGATCGAATTCATATCCTATTAACTTGAACCCTACAAATCCGTTGTACAAACACAGATCACACTACTGTGTACTCAAAAGTTAATTTGCATGTCGCATCAGGCATAAACATCCGGTCACATCGTCCCTTTACAGTCAACTTTAGAGTTCAGATGTGATGCTTAAGAGAAACAGATACATTTAAGATTTATAAACATCAATACATCAACAATAAGTTATGAACAGCTTTTGATCACATACATGTATTCGGGAAACAAACGAATTTTGCGGAGAGGTCAGCGCGCGCACCTATCAGAAAAAGGGGAGGAGAATTCGCTACCTAGAGAGAGGGAGAGGAAAAGGAGTAGCTAGTCTAGTTAGATGCCCTAGAATCAGCTGAGAAGTTGGTGGTTGACATGAGAAGTGCCTTCTCTCTCTGTGTGTGTCACATAGAGAGAGGAGAGAGAGAGAGAGAGAGGGTTCCTGTGATCTGGTGAGGGGTAGTAGCGGTGGTGGTGGCGTCCCTCTCCTCCTCCCTCCCACCTATCATTATTCTAATCAAGCGGCAAAGTGGAGAGAGTGAGCGAGAAAAGAAGGGGCAGGGCGCCGTCTCTCTTTCCATCGGCCTCTTTTTCGTCCCTCTCATCACACAACACCACCACCACCATGCTTTCCCTCCTGCCTTAATAATTGGCTAATTCTGCTGCTGCTTCCTGGCCTCCTCCTCCCTTGTTTATACTGCTGTCTACTCCTCCCGGCCCTTTGCTTTCGTTGCCACTGTTCCATCTCGTAGGTTTCGTTCCGTCCCCTGCCCACTCGAGACCAGAGATTTGTTACCAGATAAGATTGTGGCCAAATAAAAAAGATCTCGCAGCAAAAAGAAAGGAAGAAAGCGAGAGAGGATCGAGCGAGCAGCAGTGAGGGAAGGAAGAAGAGAACAATACCCTAGCTGCTTCTGCAGCTAGCTAGCTCGCTCGCGACGACGACGATGGATCCGGTCATGCACGGTCACCATCTTCCTCCGCCCTTCAACACCCGCGACTTCCAGCACCATCTCCAGCAGCAGCAGCATCACCACCAGCTGCAGCTCAAGACCGAGGACGACCAGGGCGGCGGCACGCCGGGCAGCGCCGTCTTCGGCGGCCGCGGCACCAAGCGCGACCACGACGACGACGACAACAGCGGCAACAACGGCAACGGGAGCGGCGGTGACGGAGGCGACCTGGCGCTGAACCCGCCTTCCGGCGGCGGGCCGGACGGCGGCGACAACACCCAGCGCCGCCCGAGGGGCCGGCCCGCGGGCTCCAAGAACAAGCCCAAGCCGCCGATCATCATCACCCGGGACAGCGCCAACACGCTGCGCACCCACGTCATGGAGGTCGCCGGCGGCTGCGACATCTCCGAGAGCATCACGGCGTTCGCGCGCCGCCGCCAGCGCGGCGTCTGCGTGCTCAGCGGCGCCGGCACCGTCACCAACGTCACGCTGCGGCAGCCGGCGTCCCAGGGCGCCGTCGTCGCGCTCCACGGCCGCTTCGAGATCCTCTCCCTCTCGGGATCCTTCCTCCCGCCGCCGGCGCCGCCGGAAGCAACCGGCCTCACCGTCTACCTCGCCGGCGGCCAGGGCCAGGTCGTGGGCGGCAGCGTCGTCGGCGCGCTCACGGCGGCCGGGCCGGTGGTCATAATGGCGGCCTCGTTCGCCAACGCGGTGTACGAGCGGCTGCCGCTGGAGGAGGACGACCTGCTCGCCGCGCAAGGGCAGGCCGACAGCGCCGGGATGCTCGCCGCCGGCGCGCAGCTCGCCGGCTCCGTCGACCCCAGCCTCTTCCAGGGCCTGCCGCCCAACCTGCTCGGCAACGTGCAGCTGCCGCCGGAAGCCGCAGCCTACGGATGGAACACGGGCGCCGGCGCCGGTGGCCGTTCGACGCCGTTCTAATCTCGATGGACGCACGCCGAAGGCAGGCAGGCAGGCTGCTTAGAAGGTTAAGTGATTTAGCTTTCTTTACTTGGAGTCGCAAGTACGCATCGTGGAGGATTCCGTGGGAATTATGCATATGATGGTTTCAGATGATGTCAATTAGTAACTTCTCTTAAGGATTGTTGATTTCGAAATATGTAGCTCGATCCCTCTTCTATCGTTCGTTTTTGGATATTTCTTGCGTGTCATAACTGATAGTTTCTTTGCTGTTGACCTGATGAGGAAGGGCTGTACCTTACTATGTGATCTTTTAAGCTTCATCATTTTTATCCATTTAGAATTATATAGCTCTTTGTAGCTTTTTCCGTCTAAAAGAGGTGCCACATTGTCCACTGATCGACACACGAAGGAGGGAGCTAGGTAGAGAGGAAGGAGCAGAAACAGGATGAAATGATGATCGAGAGAGAGGACTGGGGAGCATGTGAAAAGATGTGTGTACTTTTACCCTGGCCTCTGCATGCTTCTCTTACTTCCAAGCCTTGGAAGTGAAGGTTTGATCAGTACGAGAAGTGCCTGTCCTGACACCACTACCACGGGCAGCGACACCGCCATCATCATCGCATGCTCCTACAACAATCCCTGCCATCTCTTCCCACACTCCTATGGACACTGACTCCGAGAATAACTGAAACACTGCCCAATTGCCACCATTATATGTTCTGCAGCCCAAGTAGCAGTAGTAACTTCGAACGCACGTATACTGCCTTGCAATTCGATTTCTTTATGCAAATGCTAGCCTCTCCTTCTCTTCTCTTGTTGCTGCTTCATTGCTTCAGTGTTCATACTGTGCACTGCTACTAAAAAATTCACCGCCGAGTCAACTGGTGATAGATGGCAATCAGGTCCATACCCAATAAGTAGCCCAGGCGTGAGAGATCAGACTTGGGAAATATTTTATCTGTTCCTCTTGTTCCTGAGGTCTCCTGGTTGGGGATCTATGAATGTGAGAACTGCACCACGTTGCAGGAAGACGGTCAGTGGCAGTCGTACCTTTTCGAGGCAGACTGCCAGATTTTAATGACTCCAGCGCCAACAAAGGGAGCACACGAGGTGTTAGATCTGGCCCCTATCGACGCCATGTTATCTCATGTTTTTCTTTCGGTTCTATGATCTGGCCAATTTGGACGGCATGGAGATCTAACACGATGATATGCATGCTGGTTGGTCTTCCGTATATATTGTTTTCCCTGCCAATATCTAGGTGGTAATACCACTCTTCCTGGTGATTTAAAATTTGTTTTGTGTGTATTGCCTATGAGGGGCCAGTATATCTTGAGATTAACAAAGTCAGGCCAAAGATGTGCCTCATCGACAAACACATCGTCGACCACTTAAACATAATTAGATAATTAGCCGTAAATGCCAGTATATATGTGCTGAGTAGAAGACTCAAACACGATTAGACAGATTCCACCGTACCACAAGGGAACTAAACAACTACGGCACACTTCAGTTCGTTGTCCCTAAAATAGGAGCAACTATTCCAAATTATCTTTCCCTACTTGTGATCGGCCTTCCCTATTACTCGTAAATAAGATGTAGAGGAACCAAGGCTTTCTAGCAGTGATTTTTAGCAGGATCCTCTACCTAGGACTATGTTGATGTGAATGGACCGATAAAGCTATCACTACAACAAAACGCAACTGTAGCGGCAGAACCAAAGTTCTAGCGACCGGGTGAAAATGAAATCCGCAGCTACAGCGGTCGACATCATTGCCTTAATTACCTATGTGCCCCTACACACAAGTTGAAATGAAGAAGAGGTATTCCCTTCAGTCTAAAATACAATAAAATTTTATTTAAGTGATCTTAATTTTGCAAGGAAATTGGTATATATCGTGGCATTTTCACAAAATTCTCTTATTGGTTGTTACATTTTAATGTGATTCCATATTGTTGCGCACAACTATCTAGCACTACTTACAAATGCATCCTTTTGTTATATGTGATATGATACATTTAATATCCATTTTGAACTAGCTAGAGCTCTTTACTGAACCAATTGTGCATATTGTGGAAGCTATCCACTACCTGATCTCAGTTTAATAAATATTCTTTGTTGTAGCATGATAATTCAACGACCAAATTGATCAATTGTTATCCACTGAACCAACTGTATTTTTTTCATGATAAATATGTATATATTGTAACATATGCCAGATGTTCAACGACTTCTCTATTATCAACATCATCAACCAGAAAGATTCCGTTTTAGTTAGCTCCCCAATGATGTCCTCCTGCCTGAGTTGTCAATGCAGTTAGCCGTTTCCCAAAGTTATTCGCTTAATATTTATCCTTTTTTTTCTAGGGTGTTGATTAACATAACTTGCAGGTCTTATTTATGCTTTGAGGAGGAGTATCATTGCTTCACGTTCGTACTATTTATTTCATTGTTCCAAGCAACTAAAGACAAAATACTTGAACAGATAACTCATCATCAGCTTGCCACAAATCATGTACTGGAGAAGACTCCTTTATATTGTTTGAAAACATGTGAGCTGTGTATATTTCGTGGATCCTCAAAAAAAAAAAAAATGCTCGACGATACAATGAAAAGAGTGTCAACCTATAGTACCTGCAGCCAAAGTGTTATAACTTTGGCCAATGTGAATATAATTTTTCTTTTATGTACATGTTTAGATATTACCAATCACGTTGTCACTACAAAAAAGAAAAAAAAAAACATTCAAAACACCCTCGCTATCAGTTAGATTATTGTTTATACCAGTTGTGCAAATGGACTGGCCACCCGCTGGTTCTAATAAATTGCTACTGACATTTCTGTTAGATGAATATTTTAGGTGATAATTGTTTGCTTCAAAATTAAAGCAGTAATGAGACCACTAAGAAATTATAGATTTGTAATGAAGCAAAACGTGAAGAATGGTCACTAGCAGAAAAAAAAATAGGTGATCCTTTTGAAGCATTACTGTTGCAGTGACCACTAAGACAATTTTCAAAATTACATTGCAATGGTTCAGGAAATGAGCAAACCCTCACTTGTTTGGTTCATCTCTCTACAACATTAAGTGATATAAAAGAAACTAAAACAGTTGATCCTTTTTGCGGCCACAAATCAAGGATATGTATATATACTCCCTTCATTTTTAAACTGTTGACAACAATCTTAGTCAGTTTTGAACTAGATTTGTTGTCCTAATGATATCAATTTGAGAACGAAGGGAGTATATAGTAGCAAACATCTGTAGTTCAAATGAGAACAACTAAATTGGCGGTTAGGAAGAAGAGAGTGCCTCGAGAAGCAGGAGCGAAAGCATGACAGGATATCGTTCCACCTCTTACACCGTAGATCCTTTTGCCGTCGCACTCCAAACATCTCTAGCCGTAGAATAATAAAAGTATGTCTATGATGAGCACGAGATGAAGATAGACTGGTGATCGGATCATTGCAGCAACACGGTGACATGTCGGAACCAGATCGAAGGCCTCTGATGGAACAATCAATTGTCAGATGTGAAGACCAGAGACTATCTATTGGGAACAGAAAAAAAAAAACCGAGTATGATTGATCATGATTTTTATTCTAGTTTCACTACTGTGTGCGAGAAATTGTGCTAATATTTATCTTTTCTTTTTGTTGAGGAACTACTAATGCAGTTAGGTACAATGACACTGAGATTTTACACACATTCCTATGGGCGTTGTTCGCATTCGACGTTTGCTCATGTCGGGACTATGGGCTTCATGATGTGAACTAGGGTTCCCGATCTTCCGAAAGGTTCAGATAAACAACGATTTGGCGGAGAATTGACACAAATCGATCCGGCTCCCGAACAACACGTTCCGAACCCCGCAATCGCAGCACCACGTCTCCTATGGTTATCGACCGGCAATGCACGGTCGACCTCGCCGAGAAGGCTAATCCTTGCCTGCGAATCGAAGAACACAAGCAAGAACAAGAAAGAATGCAACCAAATTGCAGATATATGATTAAACTCACAAGTTGGGGTCTCACAAACCGATGAACGGCGAAACTGTTCTTGACAGAATAATCTAAGCAAAACCCAACCCTAACTTGAGTGGCGGCGGCTGCTAATAAAGACTTAGGGTCGTGCAAGACCCTCTGAATGCGCCCTTAGTGGGCTCACACGAGATACACGGCCCAAAGGTCAAAAACGGTGACGCAACACCGAGACAGATTCTGAACGTAAACTTGTTTCGACGATTCCTGATGACTCCGGACGTATTTTGACATCATACCAAAACCATTGGAAAGGTTATGAAATTATCTTTCTGTCTATATGAAGAACGTCCAAAACCGATCCCGTATGCGACCTGGGCGACCGTTTTAGTGCAGACTGCTCCTGAACTCCGAAACGGACTCAAAGTCGACTTGGATTGGCCTCCAACTTAGCCTGGACGCCCTTGATAGCCTTCCCACGCCTCCAATCTCCTCTCCACCTATCTCATCATCATCACCATGGTTCCTAACAATAATTAAATTATTAGGTAGCATTTTATTCTTGAAATCATGCAATCAAAGCATTAGAAACGAGCTTACCCGTAAATTCAATTCCCGTGTATAAACTCTAGTGATTGGACCATGCATGTACAACGGAAGAGTATTAGTTGTTTCCGATGAAGTGATGTCCTTATCACTTCAGATGGTTTACTTTATAAGGTGCCTGGCGCCGTTCGTGTTGTCCGTAGAACTGGGCACCTTGGCATCCGGAAGAACTAGCTCAAAAACAAGGGGGGCATTTTAGTTTATTTTAGAGAACTTTAGGTCAACCTAATGACCCAAAAAAGGGAAAAAAAACTTGCATCCTAACTGGGCTTATGGGATGAGTCAGACAATCCTTGCAAAATCTGGCCTCTGAAGAAGCTCGCCTTGCGGCCATCCAAAATTGAATCGTTGGCCCAAATGGTATAGCAGCGTGTGGTCCGCGGCTCCCCACGGGCAGCATTTCACCCCAATGTATGTCGTTGCTCGAGTAGAAACTAGAAAGCGGATACAACGAGGATTAGGAAATCCTGGTCTCAGCAAATAAAAAAGGCATTGTGTTACCACAACATTGTGTTATATTGGAGACCTAGATGCATTCGGATGTTGCAGCTGCATATTGGAGCCTTTCAATGGAAATTTCCCATCAAGCATTCGAGTCCAAGAATTTCGCAATACATGGCAACGTATTTTCATTTGAGAAAGACACTACATAGTGCAAATATAAAAACTATGATATTAAGACCCATCATCATATTACCAGAAAACTCACATATTCTGTTGATACTTTTGAAGAATATCGATTCCATGACCAATCCAAACATATTTCTGTTCACATCGTATTTTCTAAAACTGGATAAATGAGGAAGTCCTGGACAACGACTAGAAAATAATCACTTTAGAAGAAATTGCAACTAAAATGATGTCCGCAAATGCTTGCTTGATACGTACAAGTGTGGAAATCTTCTAACTGAGACAAACTTTACAAGTCCATGGTTTACACTCGAGAGGACCTTCTAGGATGTTCTCCACTGCAACTCCAACTGAATCCGACCATTTTTTGAGTCGATCAGATGGTATTTCTCATTAATCCTCTTGTTGTTTATGACATCAGCAAGACCGATGACCACATAGCCAAGATTTTCCTAAATACATACAACACAAAGTAGGCAGTATCAGTGGCAGAGTAAGAGACACAAAGCAAATGTATTATGTGAATATGGTCGTGTATGCCTGCAGATAAACACACTCTCGCCCTAACTGAAACATAAGGTACTACTATACTTAAGACACTAACATATCTCAAGTTTCTTTTCTTTTACCCGCAAAAAAAGTTTCTTTTCTTTATTTATAGACTGGCAGAATGCAGTGGCACCATGTCTGAAACAACACTAGCAATATGTTAAAAAAAAGCATAGATATTCCTATGGCTTAGTAGAAAGTTTAACTCGGCATTTGCTTGGGACAAACCGCTTTGATCAACAATATAACTTTAACATTTCCCCGAAAAAAGGATCTAATTGACGATCGGAAAAATGACTGTTCGAAAATCTGTACGAAAATAGAGGCCCATTCAATCAAGGGTTATTGGTCCCAGTCCGACATAATGCAAACAAGTGAACAAGTTATTGTTAACTAAGCAGATCGGTAGGGTCAAAAAATAATGCCATTGTTGGATAGTAAGGACTATCGAGCTACCATGCACCAGATAACTGAGCCAACAACGTGAGCTGATTGGAAAGGGTGATTAATTATCATACAAATCGTGCCGGCTTTGGCAGTGCTCAAATATGGAAATAGTTGAGGACTTATTGAACTACTACCATCCACTTGAGCCCAAAAGCTTAAGCTAATAAGGGTAGGCGGAAAATTCACTTTATGCATTCAAGGCCCCTATAAGGCCCCAGACATGGCATAGGAATCAGCTGTGACCTTTTATTTAACTTGCATCAGTGAGTATTTGAACTCAAACCTCTGGCCCTCATACCGTATTGAACAATTATGAACCAGAAATTGTCCACAAAAACTTCAGTTGATAGGGAAGGTCTGCTATTCACTTCAACAAGGGCATATGGGAAGGAAGGGTGAAGGATCAGAGTTTGAAAAACTGTTTTTCAAACGTTGTCTAGAATTTGGCCAAAAACCAACCCTCTGTCGCGTGTCAATACTCTCACAATATAAAACAATTTTCAACTTCAAACAACACATCAGCAGCAGCCAGAAGGTAAAATCCAAACAATAAAAAGAGAGGCAGGACACTGGTGACAGCGAGGCAGGTGGATATATTGAGTTGACAGAACACACATATAAAAAAGTATGGTATACATTTTCAAATTGAATGGTGTTATCAGAGCCTTAAGTCGATATTGGTGAAAGATGGGAACTCTTAGCCGTATTTAATCATGAATGAAAAGTATTACAAGGATATTACCAAAGATAACCGAATCAGAACATGGTTGATGGTCAATTTGTGGTTTTGTTGCGTTGTAATGCACACATTACTGCAATTGCTGTAGAAAAGCCGTTGTAAAATATGGTGTGGTTTGTTCGACAAAAAAAAAAGAGACCAAGGTTATAAAAAAAATAATGTAAAGTCCTTATTCCTCTCACAATTGATGTATCCAACCAAATAATTTTCAATTTTCAGATGTAGATCTAATGAAAAGCAGTAGCCAAGCTTAAATTTCAAAAGCACTTCCACCAAACAAATGTTACTGTAATCCACCTCCACAACAAATGGAGGCTAAGCCTTCCAATACAACTTATACACTACTAGATGCTCAAGGAGAGTCTGACTTCAAGCCAAAAGCCAGATTGAACTTCGTCTTTAAATGGATAAGATTTTCTGTTCTCGAGAAAAACTATGCAACGAACCAGCTTATGATCCTTCTTAGAGATCTTTAGTTTATCATGAAATGATTTGTTATATTATCATTTCATGTTCTAAAGTAAGTAGAAACGGTAAACCAACAATAACTTGGATCTTACAGAGTTTCATATCAACAATGGAAAAAATTAAGAGGACAAAAGCAATACCTTTGAATGTATACCAAGGCTCGATGGCCTGCTAATGACTTCAACTTGCATTTTCTCATGTATAGGTGGTTCCTCGCACATGAACTGAAATTCCTCTTCCCAACGTGGATCCCTATTCTTCTTAATATGCTGCACAAATACATAAAGGTCAGGGATTACATCTCTAACATGGCGACAAGAACAACAAAATGATAGCATTCGTTATGGCAAAATGTTCTAGACCAAACAGCCACAAATCATTCATTGCCATAACTGAAACTCTTTTACATACCTTTGTCTTCTTTTCCTCGCCCTTAAATAAGATTCTTACATATGGATTTGTGTGGTGCTTTCCTTCAACATCCTGTGCTTCATGGACAATAACTACCAGCAAACCACCACCTTCTGGTGTGTCAGCAGGTGCTTTTTCGATGACACCAGACTCATCACTCGCATCAAAATCAGAATCACCTTCCTTGAAAGGCTTATATGTTACATCAACAGTGAGTTGTCCCCGGAACTTCTCATTTGCTGGATCATTTGCATTCATAGTCTTGAGAAGGTTAAGTGTCATTGATTTTGTTTCATCAGGTGTAAGGTCCTTTAACGGGATGACATTCGTTCCAATCCTGTCATGCTTCCCAACCTGACAAGGATAGAAATAGGTCGATATGAATTAGGCTGATCCGCTGATGTTAATAGCAGAGCAGAGACTGAATATTTGAGACCATGGATCATTACCTGCTCCCAATCGTACACTGTAAGCTCTAAAGCCTGAGATTCTGGGTCTTTGACAACTAATTTGAAATCCTCATCCCATTCAGGGTTCAGATTGCTTCGTTTAACTGAAGTTTTCTTTGATGGTAGTTTGTCTTCTGTTAGCTTTAACTTCACATAAGGATCCGATTTGCCCATCAAGTCTTTCTTGGTGAGTTTAACAGCCCGTATGACCTTAACATGCAGAATTCCAACAGGTTTCTTTTGCGCACTTCATGTACCATATTGCAAAAATGATACAAATTAGCTAACTGAATACAAAGAAGTCTAAGCAAAAGAATAAACTGTACTATGGGATTACCTTGCGGGATCCATTACTTGCACCTCAAGTACTTTGGGCCACAAGTACATATTAGCTACCTGAGTCTTGATAGTTTCCTGCAGGATACATGTATAATGTAAATTATTTTAAAATCTAGGTCCATGTAAATTAGTTTGGATACAGGAAATGTGAATTGACCACATATTGGTAGAGAATTAAGACACTGGGTTTAGATATTGATCTATAATGTAACAATTAATAAACAAAAACAAACATAGACTCATACAAGACAAGGTTCTGCATGAATGAAAGAAACATATCATCAAAATGAGATGAGATGGAAATCTCTCAATTTAAAACCTGAACAAACGCATAAAGGCCTGGAATTGCCATAAGATCAGCTCCAAGGAGCTTCAGACCAAAGTCAACATGCGGCTGCAAAAGGTAAATAATATAAGTTAGTCATTAGATCAGAAATGCCAAACAGGTGCATGCTTTAGATTTACCTTCTCCATGAGTGAAACAAGTATTTTAGCAAAACATGGAAAGCTTGGGACCAGAGGCTTTAGTGTTATGCGTGGTACAGCAAATACCTGCAAATCAATCACCTGCAGTAGCAGAAACGATACAGGTTAAGCATAAGACAGCAAAATTAGCATCTTCAGACTATCTTGATCCCTTGGAAGATGAAGCGTCGCGGCATGCATATCTACTTATCTTGATCTAATTTAACCCACATACATGTTTCTGAATAATACAACAATACCTGAGCAGTTGCCTTTAGTCCAAATGCTTTGACTACAACAGTTATATTAGGATTGCCAGCCCACTTTATCGACGGTTCCATTATTAGTTCTGCTTCTTCAGTTGTGTAGACCTTCATACCTGCATTGGGAGTAAACGAAAATGCTATATCAGCTCCACATCAAGAAATATATGGTGTACGCTAGCATCTAGACATAATAGTTGAAGTATAAGCAAAAAAGGGTAATATTTGAAAGTAACAATAAAAGTGCTGACTGTCTCAGATACAGGTCGCTCATGATAGAATATAATTGTCCAAGGTAATCAAACATCACGAAATGATTGAATCATTGGATGATGTCATGCCAAAGGACTTCTGGCTGGTTGGTTAGGAGCTCCAGCGGCATCTCCTCAGGTCTCGAGTTCGATTCCCGGTGGGAGCGAATTTTGGACTGAGGTTAAAAAAATCCCCTCGCCTCTCCTAATTCCCAAAGCATGGTAGAAAACCCGGCCCAGCTGGGCAACGGTGCTTTGCCCCGGCCCAACCTCACCTGGAGAGCGGGTCCTGTGTAAGGGTGGGAGAGGGGTTCGGGGGTTTTCTCGGCCTCTGTGAGAAGGCTTTCTTCTTATATGAATACCGCGGGTGGAGGTCAATCCCCCGGGGCCGAGTTTTTTTTTTTTTGGATGATGTCACGAAAAGACTCAAAAGTTTTCTTTGAAGTTATCTTGCAAACACCATGATCCATCCATAGTGGCCTGAGTGGCTCATTGGTGAATGCGGTAGTCATCGGATTAGTCCCACATTGGACAACATACAAGTCAGAAAAGAAACATAACTACTCGGGATACCCTTTTGGTGGAAATGAGATTGAACAAGAACAGCTAAAAAAATGCTATGCATGTAGCAATGTACATGTATGTGACACAAGCATGTTTCATGAATTCGACTTCTTGTCCCTTTTTTCCTTTTCTGATAGAGGAATATGTACCGGGCTTAACTCTGAAAATGATTTTGAACTTTGGCTTACGAAGCATAAATGTATGTTGTGTATGAGAAAATGGTATCTTCATTCTTGTTCCAAAGCTAGTTTTGTCTATAAAATGATTCATAATATTTCAGCATACACTTCTGAGATAAAGTTTTATCGTTCCGAAAGGCAGTATGTTGGAACTAAATTGTCCAAAAGTTTGTTCATTGGAATTAACTTCCCAAATATTGGTTGTAACTAAAATTTCTGTGAATAAGTTACCTTGAAATGTTGGCGGTAATGAGCCTAATGTTAATGTTTCGAACTCAACTGAATCAATCTTATACTTCGCTGTGTTCTCAGCAATGATTGGCTTAGCGATTTCCTTTGCAGTTTTACATATTGCCTGTCAAATAAAATATTTATAAAATGGAGCAGAAAATACTTGGACAGGGTGTCATACACAAATTGAGAACACAGAACATTATACATACCTTGTCAAGATAAGGCCACATTGTCTCGAGAAACTTGTTCAGCCAATCAATCTTTATTAAACAGAGAAAGGCAGTATTGATATTTGTGTCAGTCAATAAGATGGGAAGGGAAGAGCATCAAAGTTTGACTGTTTGACTGAGAGAATAAGCATACCCGATCGAAGTCTGGATTTTTTATCCAATGGGGAATCTCAGGAAGCATGCCTTCCAGCGACTTTGTGTCCAGTTCAACAAGTGGCCTAATTTCAGGGTGCTGCAATCAACATTAAAGCATATGAGACTTAGTGCTAGTAGATTGATGGTAAATAAACAAGGCTAAAGCAACAATCTTGAGCCAAAGCAATATGTGTAAGGGACTGTTCAATCTAGTTCTGATGTTTTGCACATCCAAGTACGATATCAGATGCAGCATTGTAATGATGGTTTATGGTGAACACTGGCTCAAGCAAGCATAGAAGAAACACCTAAGCATCAATAGCTGAGATGCCTGAAATTTATATTAGCGAGGCCATGCATCATCTAGTACAATGTCAGCTAAACAATACAATTTGAGATGGGAAACAAGAATATAGCACCTTGAAAAGGCACACTTTGCTTTGGTAACAGAGACATGATACATTAAAAATCTAATTTGTATTTGACACGCTACAAAATTGCTGACATTCAAGGTGCAACCTATGGCAAGATATAATTGTTTTCTTCTCCTCATATAAAATCACTAGAACCACTACGGACCGCCCAGATTCCTAACTGTACTGAATATGAGCGCCAAACAACACTAGCATCTTCAGATATGATAAGCACGAGAGAATCCAAGAATATTAATTCAGGCAACCATGCTCTCATACAGTCAACACAAGCCAACTCTGATTCGAGCAACAGAGTCGAACAACCGAACAACGCACACCACTTTTTCCGAAAAGAAAAGGGAACTATGAATCCCAGCCACCTTCAACACTCATCACGATTTTAAACTGAAACATCCAAAAGCCCCAAATCCAATTCGTTTTGACGCCCCAAATCCAATTCGTTTTGACTCAGTTCCAGTCATTCCTGTACATGAACGCTAAGACAAGAAAAGGAGGCGCTCCAATCAGGAGGAAAAGCAGGGGACGAAGCAGATCGTACCTTCACATCGGTGGGCTGGAAGTAGATGAACAGGTAGTAGCCAATCACAAGCCCCAGGGTGACCCCGACCCCAAACCCGAAGAACCCCAACACGGTGCTGAAAAACCCCATCTCCGCTCCTCAAAACCCAAGAAATCTCGCTGCCAAGCAAGCAAAGCGAGAAGCGGCGCAAGAACCAAGACTCTTCCCCCCGCCCGAATCACATGAGGAGACAAGGAACCAAGAAACAGCGCAATGCCAAAGGCGGATCTGGGAAAGACAGAGCAAAGAGGGGGAGGTTGCGGGGAGGAGGGTCCAGTGGTAACAGCCAAGATTGAATCAATGGTAGTGGTAGGGAAGGGGAAGGAAGGCCATTATCGTCCTAATAATGGCGTCCAACTGGGGGGTTACTGTCAGGCACAGCGGGGAAGAAGGGGAAGGAAATCGAGTGCAAGAACGGGGCCTTGATTATCTGCTCGATCGGGCACGGAAACAGAACGGAGCCGGCAGAGGATGCTTGTGCTGGCAGCTGGCTGGACGGTGTCGGCAGTGGAGCACGTTGAGGGGGCAACGCCTCCGTGTATGACGGCCACAAGATTCGGCTATTTCTTTTCCCCTTTTTTTCCCCTCTAGGATCCCAGCTCTGTCTCTTTCCACGAGCTTTTTGTGGGTTGTTTTCTTGGATGCTTTTGGGACTCCACGAATGAGGAGTTGAACCTGTTTATTTGTTTGCAAAATTCCTGTTTGGATGTACTTTTTTCTATAACATGCATTGCATGTATTTCATTAAGAAGAAGAGAATTACAGTGACAAAGCACCACCCAAGCGAACTTGAACGGTGCCGGGTACAAAGGGCAATACATGAAGCACACGCACCCTGTTTGGATGTACAAACCACTGAATTGTAAAAGTTTGAATGTTTGAACAGCATACCGTCTGTACTTGTATCGAAATATATTCTACACAACTGTTGCATATATTTGAAAGAATATATATGATGTTAAACACAAAAAACGTGAGAATATTGTGGAAAATAGTAAGAACAAGGTAAAAATTCTGAAAAATTCCAAATATCAGCAGCAACCTTTTTAAAAATATTGATGACTGGACAGCAGCATAAATGTTGATACAAGGCCATTATGGTACCAAATAACATGACACAAATTGTTTTCATGTCTCTTCCAAGTACAACAACGTGTCCAACGATAAGAGATAAACAACAAATCACTAGTTTAGGTCCATAACAGCAAAGCAACCATCATCAAGCATCTAGTTAACTATTACACACGCTTTGTTCAAGCACCATTCTTCTCATTCAACATCAGCAACCATTCCTTCCTCAACTCAATAGGAAGTTCCATGAGCGCTCGGAACAAGCGTTCACTAAGGATTAGCTTCCCGTAAGCACGCAGCATGTCACTTCTAGCCAAATCTGGTATCATGTCTAGTGCAGCAAGGATTTCAGCCGGCGGAGTCACCTGGGAAAGTGGTATTGGCTCAGTGGACTTCAGAGCATTGCCAAATGAGGTCTTCATATCTCCAAGCATGCACAGAATTGCTTCACCTGTTCGCTGCCTCTTTTGGGGCAAATCTGGAGAAGGTTGTTCACCTTCAATTGCTTGCTCTTCAACATCCTCAGCACCGGTCATGGCACCTTCTCCAGTAGCATGATCTTTCGAGTAAATGGTAGAGATTGCATCCCAATTCTTCACTACTTTGGTCTTGTAGTGAGCTGCTCCCTTGTTAGCCTGCACATACAAACAAAATCACAAATGAACTTGCTGGGGCGAATCCATGGCAGCAGATTGAGAGGGGAGGAGGATGGGGGCGAATCCATGGCGGATTGAGAAGGGAGTAGGGGATGGGGGCGAATGCGGGCTCAATTCTCAGGGGAAGAACGACGAGGGAGGATGGATGTGGACTCACCTGCGCCGCTGGTTTGCCGCCGAGTCACCGTCTCCTTCTCTTCTCTGCAGGCGCGCTGGAGCGGGACGACTGAGATGCGGTGTTTTGACGAGGCGGGGAAGGGAAAAGTGGGCGCGGGGGGAGCGCGGGGCAATTTCGCGTGAATGCCGAGCGCGGGGGCTCCGAATCGAGCGAAGCGGTACGCGGGCAAGGCGGAAAGCGTTTTGGCATTCGACGGTGATTCCGTAAGCAAATTCCAAGAACATCCAAACGCTGGAATTGGAGGCTGCCGAATACCAATGCCAAATTCTGCCCTCCAATGCCAACATCCAAACGCTACCTTAGTATTTTATTTAGTGGTGGATTGAGGACAGGTACAACGCTACACGTAGGCAGTCTCATAGCCCGTCTCATGCAATGCCACATATGATTTTTGATGAGGTGGAAAAGAGAGAAGGAGGAAAAAGAAAGAGGCGGTTGTTTTACGAGGCAACCACCTCAAGTGCTAAAATTTAGGAGTATGAGACGACTTACACACCATTGTATGGGTTGTAGTAGCCATGCAACTCATAAACATTCTTTTTCATACATAAATTAAGGGAAGATGCAATAAGTATAAGACAACCAAAACAATCATCTATTGTATATGTGGTCTCATAAATTGTCTTATAATTACGTGTCATAAATAAGACTGTCTATAAGATAACACCATTATACCTGCCCTGAGGGCGCAAATCTCGTGAGTCTCATAAATGGTCTCCAAGTCATCTTGCTTCCACAGACATATAAGAATGCTACCAAAAAAGGTGAAGCTTTGTTTGCAGGAATGGTCAATCATGATTGAGTAGCGGCTAGACAATTGGTGGGTCTATTCTCGCCTTGTTCGGCAGGTTATTGAATAAATAACTGTGAGCACTGTAACGGCTGCTGAAAAAATAACAGAAACACTGTAGTTGCTGAATCACAGCTGCTGCAAAGTAGCTAGGCGAACAAGCTGTCTATTTTACGAAGGAAAAATCAGGTATGTGATGTATTTCGTACTTCTTTATGTTTAAAACAATACTAATTAACATGCCCCTCAATTTTATCGATCTTCATATATTTAGCCTATGTATATATGTAACAGAAAGCTATACGATTAAAACATAAATTATTTTGAAATTACAAGTTCATTAAATTTATTGTAAATATTTTTCTATAGCTTATGAATCTATTTTTCTAAAAAGAAATGGTTCGTTTTCTTTAACTAAAATGAGGTCAGATGGTACTTTTAGATCACCCCCTTTTCACCCCTAATTAGGAGAACAGAAATCTTGCTTACAATAAATGGCCGAAATAATATACTTACATGTTCTTAAAACAATATGTAATAATTTAAGGGTTTTAATGATTATGCAACAATAAAAGTATTTACAAGTCATCATAAAAGTTTATCATAACTTTTTAAAAAACCAAAACGATGTTTTGCAAATTGTTAAATCAAAGTTGTTTGTTATTTGGAGCTGCATAATGATATAAATCGCATTTATCAACTTGGGCCAGAATTGTTCTCCATTCATGAAGTTGGGTATCTAGGATGGATTACCAACTTGGGCCAGAATTGTTCTCCATTCATGAAGTTGGGTATCTAGGATGGATTACCAACTTGGGCTCTAAAACAATTGGACTCATCAAGTTAATAGGCTGGATAAATGCGAGTATGGTGTATGCTGCAGTATGCAGAGCAGTCAAGTCTCCGTCGGATGGATTGATAAATCAGGCGAAATATGACTGAAGCTCAACTGTGCTGTGGGGATAAGTAAATACTTTTTCTGCATACACTCAATGTGTCCATACCCTGACCATTGTTAATGGAATTACGCCTACTAAGAACAGCAGTCCAATAACAGCCGGAGCTGGAATAACTGGCAGGCATGCCGAAAGACGTCTTATTCAAATTTTCTTGGAAATACTCAGCCACCTCTTGTCCAAATCTGATGTCATAATGTTTTCGAACCGAGCTTAACTAGTCAACCAATAGAACTGGATGGCGTCTGCGCCGCCCTCCTCTCCCCGCGCGTCCCCCTGCGCCGCCCTCTCCCCGCGCGTCCCCCTGCGCCACCCTCTCCCCTGCTCATCCTGCTCCCCACCTCCCCCTACCCCGCGCCGCTTCTCGCCTCGCCTCAGCCGCGGGCAGGGCCGCGCCCGGGGCGACGCGGGCAAGGACGCGCCCGGGGCAACGCGTTGCCGGGACTCGCAGGGACGCGTCCGGGGCCCGCTGCCGCCGGATCGGCCCTTCCTCTCCGCCCGCCCTATCTCTTCTCCGATTCCGGCCAGCGACGGCGAAATCCGGCCCTTCCTCCACCGGATCCGGCACTCTTGTGCCCATATCTGCGAGGAGGCGGGCACCTGCAGTGCGGCGACCAGCCCCTCCTGCGATGGGCCGCCGTATGGTCGCTTGGGCGTGCGTCTTGTGCTCACCGGACTGCGCCGCTGTGCGAGGAGGCAGAACGTGGTTGGTGACAGTGGAGGTCGCCTGGTGCTGGTGGTTGAAGGTGGTCGCACAAGGGCTCGCGGATTTCTCCATCCTGCTTCAGCCTGCATCCGTCCCCTTCCCCAACCTGTCTCCCCACACGCGTACTCGTGGCGACGGCCATGGCGGCGGTGCTCGTCGCCGCGCCGGCGAGTGCGGTCGGGAAGGTGGACGCGCTGTGGGCGTTGTACGAGCGTCGCCCGGGCCGGGCGGTTTCCGTTCATGGCACCGACTCCACTCCAGGGGTCAAAGTCAGAGATGTTGTTCGTGGCGCCGCCTCCCTTTGCCCCCTCTCCAAGGAAGCCTCCCCAAAGTGACGGTCGGGGGCGAATTCGCCGCCTTCATGACGGTTTGGAGATGCCAAACTTGGATCTGGCGGCTGGTGAAGGCGGCTCGGCGTCCCGTGGTGGTTTCTTTGTAGCTGCGGCCAATTTCGATGCCGGCGGTCGAGGTCGCGTGGTTGGCCTTGTGGTCGACGTCGGCGATTCCTTAGCCGATGCCGCCCCTTTCTGGTCGCACGGCGGTGGTGGATGTCCTCCCCTCCCTAATCCTTCTTGTCGTTGGTGGACATGGCGCTAGCCAGCCTAGTGGTCTCCGGCGCGCTGGTGCATTACGGGGCATTGATTCGGGGTCGTGCCGGTGTGGTGGCCTCCGAACTTCGAGACCTTGCACCTCTCCACCGAGTCCGTCGCGTTCGCCCATTTGCATATAAATTAGTTCGTCATCGCATGGGCCTGGCTGCCGGCAGGTCCTGGTCGCTTCTACTCAGGCCCGCCCACCGTGCGGTGTGCGTATACTCTAGGAGCAGGCGGCTCCTCATGGCCTCGCCCAGCTCTGGGTGCAACGGTGGGCGAGCTCAAGACAGCGGCGGCCGGGTCGCATGACAACCCCTCCTTTCATATCTGGTCCGGGGCAAGGGACGCGTGATCGTGGTCGCTTGGTCGTATGGTCGTGGTTGATTGGACGTGGTCGTTTGGGTGTATGGTTGTGGTCGTTGTCATCGGAATCACCCTGGCCTTTCCTTGCCTTCGCCCTCTCTTCTCTCCTATTGGTCGTGTTGCTCCGAACACAATGGATGCGAGGCAGTGGGTTTGGTCGCTCTGTGGATGGTGGCTGTGCTGATTTGCATGTTGGCGGCTGACTAAAGCTCGTCGTAGTCAGTCGTCAACCTTTCATCGTCGTGTGCTGCCATAGCAATATCATGTCTGTTACTGACTCTGATATATTGATATCACTATTCAGGTGCTGTGAAAAGCATCAGCTGATTGACGAGGTTGCTCGTTGCCATTTGCAAAGACGACGGACAAATGTCGGTTCTTGGAACCCGATGTCAAATTGTGCATCGTCAGTATGATGACTGATGTCGCTCGCATGTTATAGTCGTGGTCGCTTGTTCGTGGTTGTGGCCGTCGTCCCCTAGTTGTGGTCACTTGGTTGGGGCTGTGGTTGTCGTCCCCTTGTCGTGGTCGCTTGGTTGGGGTTGTGGTCGTCGTCCCCTAGTCGTGATTGTGGTCGCTGTCCTCTGGTCGTGGTCACCGTCGCCTGGTTATGGTCGTGGTCGCTTGGTCGAGGTTGTGGACGCCGTCCCCTGGTCGCGGTTGTGGTCGTGGTCATCGTCGCTTGGTTGTGGCTGTGGTTGCTTGGTTGTGGCTGTGGTCGTGGTCGCTTGGTCGGAGCTATGGTCGCCGTCCCCTGGTCGTGGTTGTGGTCGCCGTCATCTGGTCGTGGTTGTGGTCGCGGTCGCTTGGTTGGGATTGTGGTCGTCGTCCGTGGTCGTGGTTGCTTGGTCGTGGTTGTGGTCGCCTAATGTTGGTCGTCGTTGTGGTCGTCGTCCCCTGGTCGTGATTGTGGTCGCATGGTGCTGGTCGTCGCCGCTGCCGAAATCTCCCCAACCCTACCTTGCCTCCACTCTCCCTTCTTGGTCGTGATGCCCCGAGTACCTCTCCACCGACCAAATCGGCGTGCTTAGCTTGATTGCCGATCTGATTCACGCGAGGGCCACTACAGGCCTTGGTTATGGCCTCAGCTCTGTTGTACGGCGCGCCAGTGGCGCAGGGATCCTCAAGACACCGATCCCGCCATGATCGTCAAGTACGATGCTTTGCATTTGATCTCT